>JAYMFT010226567.1:0-11265 GCA_038088735.1 Panulirus argus
ATGTGCTATATGTATGTACTCCTGTCCATATGTATTGATGTATTGAATGCACAATAAACCTTTACAAACAAACAAATATGCTCACCTGTGGAGCCAACAGCAACTACGTCACATCGTCTTTAAGAACCTTTTGGAAAACGTCTTAACCAGAGACTAAGAGCTCTTGGCTGGTCTGCCAAACGTAACAAGAAAAGGAGGAAGGAAAAATTGGTTTTCGAAAAAGTATGGTCCACTTGTTGAGAAGTTGGACCAGCCAAGTAGTGGGGTTGTGGACCGACAACATGGCCCGGGTCTAGGGGAGCTGGACCCGGGCCATGATGTGGTGAGAGGGTTAGGGTGGGTCTGGTTTGACACACTGGGAAGCAGAGGCTGGCATTATGGCATGAGACCAATGGGACGGATGGAGAGAAAACGGACCATCGTGGGTGTACGGTACAGAGGAGACGTGAACGTCATCACAGGGCCACGGTGGGAGGAGAGGACAGGAGGAACCCTCTGACCATCGCGAGATGATGTAGAAGAGTTGGAGGAATTACCGTGATGCCAGGACACACACAAGAGGAATTTACGCGTCCTGGCTGAGGGAAGGGGGCAGGCAACTGGGTCACCTACCTAGAGGCACCAGTGTATGAGAGGCAGCTTGGGAAGCGAGTCTGCCACCAGGGTACAGGCAAGTCTACCGCCCCTCGACAAGCTGTTGAGTTTGGGTTGGGAAGTCCCTGATTCTGCAGATTTGATTCGCAAAAAAGGCGCTTAATGGTGATATTATTCCCCTGTGATCCACCCCATGAGGCTGGGAGTGAAATTTGTAGTACGAATATAATTTACACGAGTTATTTAACACACACACACACACACACAAGTAAACATGTTGAAGTATTTACAGAATGGACGTATACTACAGATGTGATTCATTGCTCTACATAGTTTACTAGAAATGGACATTGTGGATACCTCAAAAGGCCAGTAAAAGACTCTTATCACCCTCACCATCATCGCCTGCCCGCTAGGATCAATCGTTCCCTAGTTCCAGGTGGACACCCCAGGTGCACCAAAACCATTCACAGCTCCTACGGTCTACCTAGTGAACAGCCTCACCCCAGCCACTGTAAATATCATTAACAATAATTAACCCACTGTAATTCAACCTTCCACATTTGTATTCGTGTATAAACTATGTTAAACCCATTTTCTCCTTTATAAGCCCTTTTTTAATGCTTTAGGCAGTTATTTTGCATAATTTCAGCCTTTGGCTACAGCTAATTCAATATGAACCATAACTACTGTTAATTCAGTAAACCTTGGCTACAGTTATTTCAGTTAACCTTTGTTACACTTAATTCAGTATAAACCATGACTACAATAATTCATTAAACCAGCAATCTACCGTTCTTTTTAATTGTTGTAACTCAATCCTAAGCTACTGCCGTGGATGGAGGACGGCTGCGTAGACTCGGAGATTACAGACTATCTGAAGGCATCTCACGCTTTTTATTTTTTTTTATGTTGAAGGCTCCAGTTACGGACGAAAATCCATATCAAGGCCGGGCCCTAACTGAAATATATGTCTGAGTTACAGAACTACAGACACAGGTTAACAACGAGGATATATGTGCCAGAAGTGAAGGGGTCAAGAAGAAGAGGGGAACCGAACTGGAGATAGAAAGGATGGAATGAATAAGGTTTTGAGTACTCTTGAGTCTGGATATGCAAGCGTGCACGGGTTAGAGTGACTGGAAAGAAGTGCTATACAAAGTGCAACGTGCTGTCAATGGAAGACACCAGGGCATATAATGTATGCGGGGGAAACCAAGGAAAGGTCTGTGGGGGCCTAGTTGTGGATAGGGAGTTGTGGTTTCTGGCCATTACACATGACAGCTAAAGAATGGATGTGAGCGAATGAGGTCTTTTCTTTGTCCGTTCCTGGCGCTACCTCGTAGGAAACAATTCCTCCACCGAAAAACGAAATAAAAAAATAAATTTCTCTAATTGAAATAACTTTCACACAAACATACAACAACAACAATGATCAGGCACAAGACACAAAGTGCTCTGTAGGAACCAAATAACGACTCACTGCACACCAGGTCGATGAGATTGCTCTCAAGGAAATGATATGAAAAGAAGGAAAACTCCACATGCTAAGAAACAGAGAAAGACAATTTGAGCCTCCTCACCTGCTACGGGAACCGGAAAAAAGGAACAATAACTCAATCATGAAAAAATTACATAACCCAGAAAACTGAACTCTTCCACCTCGGTAACATACGTACCAATGTAAACCTCAAAATTGCCGTCTTGCTGAAAGTTGTATATTTGAGAATCCCGTTAATTATATAATGATACGACAAAAACAACACCCTCGCACAGACGCCTCATATTACATGCTCAACCAACACTAAAATAGTTTAGATATTACGACAGAAGAAACACGTCTGCGCGCACCAGCAGCAATCACCTTCATTCGTGATATCAAACGTATCATCAACAACAGAGCTACAGATCAAGATAGGACGCTAAATAAAAAAAGAGCTACGTCTCCCTATAACCTCCCACAAACCACTTGAATCATTATAACCTCCACAACCCCACGTGGGCCATAACCCTGGACACCAGCCGGAGGAGAAGGACGACACCTGCAGCAGAGATGGACTTCGCATAACCTGCCCCCACCCTATCGGTCGTTCCTACCTCCGTCAGATATAAAAACCTTACGAGCCACACACCACCAACTTCCCTCACCTCCCTCCATGCCCACACCTCAAACTGGGCGACTCTCTCCAATGCGTCTCTTGCCAACAATAACTTTCCAAAGTCTGTTCAACCGTGAATACGTCGAGGGCTTACTTTATCGTCTTTTGTGTTTCTTACTCTTTATAGCGTATTATAGCCTTTTTTCTTTTATGGCTGAAGTTATGTGATTCGTGAAGTGCCTCAAATTACCGAGATAAAACGTGGAATCCAACATTGGAAATTGGTTATAAAATCTTTCAATGCGTGTAATAACAAGTAAGGAAAAATGAAGATAAAAAAATAAGAAACTAGTGAATAACAAATGTTCATTAGTCTCCGAACATTATTTAATCTAAAAATCAAGCCTATACTCACCCACTCAGGAGCTGGGAAATGATGGACTCCCGTTGAGTATTTTTTTTTTCTTTTTTTTTACGTGGACTGGAGCATCGGACAAAAGACAGTGTGGTCACTGCTGCCTGTCAAAAAGAACGTATAAGTTTCGGGTCATTTCATCCTACAAATGGTAATTTCACCTTCATATTTCCGGATTATTATGAATCAATACTGTGATCTATATTTTGTCCTCTTTCTTCGGCAGTCTGTGTTTGAAGTGGGTTCGTCTGCATTGTTTGCTTCCTCTTCTTATTTCCGCTTTATCCCGCGTTTCGGTTCTGAACACAGTTCCGGTTCACGATTCGTTTACGCTCCACGTTTGTTCCGCTTACTTAAGCATTTAAGATTTGAACCTAGTTCTGGTTCAAGGTCAATATCCTCTTTATTTTTGCGCTTTATTCCGCTTTTCGGTTTTGAACACAGATCTGGTTCACGTCTCACTTCTGCTTCACTCCTTCTTCGCTTACTTAAGCGTTTAGGATTCGAACCCAGTTCTGGTTCATGGTCACTATCCTCTTTATATTTGCGCTTCATTCCGCGTTTCGGTTCTGAACACAGATCAGGTTCACATCTCACTTCTGCTTCACTCCTTCTTCGCTTACTTAAGCATTTAGGATTCGAACCTAGTTCTGGTTCATGGTCAATATCCTCTTTATATTTGCGCTTTATTCCGCGTTTCGATTTTGAACTCGTTTCCGATTCACAGCCCTTCTCCACTTCAATTTTTTTTCGCTTACTACTACTGCATTTTGAGTTCGAACCAGTTTCTCCATCCCTCTGCTTCTCACGCTTTCGCTTTTTCTAACCAGTGACTTCAATATCTCCTCCTTTGCTCAGGATTTCATACTACGAAGCCCAGGACTATTCCATGTTCAGTTTACACCTGTATAGTCTGCCGTCAACCTTCAGATACAGAATCTACGAACCATAGTCCAGGATGGCAGAGTGCCTGTGCAGGAACGACCGTCCAAAGACAAAGTCGTATGAAACGAACAGCGTGTAGACCAAAGCAGTGCTGATGGTCGTATCTCCCTAGAGGTGCAGCCTGACTTCTCTTCCTCTCCCACACAGGGATGGAGCCTAAAGCTTACGCAAGCCCTTGGTCGAGACGTAGGAGCCCCTCGCCCCAGTGTCCACGCATATGCGAACCTGTGGACCCCTCGAACACCTGTCGAGCGAGGCTTCGAGACACATGCCGCCGAACCAAACTTGTTCCGTCTCCACGTACGCCCTCCTCCGCCGGCTGAAGAAGAGGACGGAACCCTTCTCGTCGAACCGCTGGATGACCCGGTTGTGAACCAGCTGCTTACGGCCTATGTAACAGGGCGATTATAACGTCCCCACAAGAACAACCAAGACGTCGCTGTAGAACTCGACACCGTTCACCAACTTGACCAAGACTTTCCTCACTACGCCGATATACGTGGGCTCTGGTCTGCCCCAAGTGAACTTAATGATCCACCTCCTCTCGACGATGTGGGGCAGCAGACCCAAGTGTTTGGCGGTGGAGCCCCTCATCAACATGTTGCTCGTCCCGTTGTCCACGACCGCTGGGCACACGAGCCCGTTGATCTCGGCGTGGACGTAATACGAGCCCAAGCCACTAAGACGCTCTCGCTTCTGCAGCAGATGGACGGCAGGGAGTTAGGTGAGGCCCCTCGGGGGCCTGCATCCCACAGAGGGAGGCTATAGATACAGTGACACTGTGCCGCCTGGGGAAAAATAATCCTTGAGCATTTTTCTCTTTTTATTTTGTAGCCTTAGACTCCTCCGTCTGACGTCTGACGTCGGTTTTCTGGACTTCATTTTGATTCTTCTTAACACCAGATGGACAACGACAGGGAATGGAATACATCAAAAATATAATATATGGGAAAGACTAAATATTAGTTAAATTAGTGTCTCTCATTATTCTAATATACTTCTTTTATTTCAATTGTAAAATAACTATATACAGATGTGGTTATGTGGACTACAGACTAAATTTTGTGATATAGTGTATGTTGGGGGATCACTGTTGTCGTGAAGTTCATTCTATGGTGAATGTCGGCTTATGAAAGCTATTCTCAAGTACAGAGCGCAAGGGGTGGCGTGTATGTAAAAATAAGGAAAGATAGGTATAGTATGTCTGGGGAGAGGAACCTGGATGTTCTTGGCTCTGAGGGAAACCAAGTTCAAGCGGAAGTGGGAAGAATGGTTTGAGAATATCCTATAAGTAAAGTCTGAGGTTAATGTGAGGGTGAGAGCAAAGAAAAAGGATGGCACTCCTAATAAATGTGTGAATATATATATATATATATATATATATATATATAAGAAAGTGACCCCAAAATGATGTGGGTGAAAATGAAAGTTGATTACGAAGGATGGATGATGACTGTTATTGCCAATGCACCTGTTAGAGAGAGGAGAATACTTTGGGGGGAGCTGGGTGAATGCAAAAGCAAAAGGTTGTCAGAGATCGAGTAACACTGATGAATGATTTGAATGCAAGAGAAGGTGATGTGTTAGTTGAAGGTTAGTATGTCTGCGGCAAGGATGTGACCAGTGATGTCACCATGGCAGTTTAACCTCGTTGTGGATGAAATGGTGAGGGAGGTAAATGCGAGGGTCTTGGAGATGTGGGTGGATCTGCAGTGTGGTGGAGGTGAGGAAACCTGGGGAAGGGGGGGGGTGAGTAAATTGCTGTTTGCTGATGACTTTAGAGAGAAACGGTAGAAGCTGCTGCCTGAGTCTGGGAAACTGAGCGGGAGAAAGGCGAGAGTTTCATGTTAATAAAAGTAAGATTATTAAATTTAGAATGGTGATGATCTTTGAAGGGCGTAGTGATGATCTATGAAAGGTGAAGTAATGGCCTATAATGGGTGCTGGGTGATGATTTATTATAGGGTGTAGTGATCTATAAAAAGTGAAGTAATAACCTAGTAAGGGTGCAGTGTAGTGACGATCTATAGAGGGTGTAGTCATGATCAATAAAAGGTGTAGTGATGACCTATCACGGGTACAGTGTAGTGAAGATCTTTAGAGGGTGTAGTGATACTCTGTAAAAGTGAAGTAATGACCTACTAAGGGTGCAGTGTTATGGAGATCACAACTCAGGGTGTAGTGATGACCTACAATGGGAGCAGCGTAGTGATGATCTGTATCGATGGTGTAGTGATGATCTTCAGCGTTTGGCGTTTAACAGCTTGGCATGATATCTAAGAGGAGAGAGTCTACACAAGAAAAAAATTCATTCCAAAGAACAAAGTCTATGTTTGGTGATCCTCGTTTCTTTAAGATGTACCCGGATACGTTCTACTGCGGTAATGTATGTCTAGTCGCGAACGTCTTGCTAAAAATTTGCAAGAGAAATTTTTGTATTCGTTCTGTTGTTTGGCTACCCCTATCTGCAGGACAGACACACAGACAGACAGAGTTCACTAACATGGCACTGCATAAAGCAAAAAGAAAAGTAAAGAAATTACAGAATAACAAACTCTGGGATGAAATGGTAAATAGTACACAAAAAAGTTATCCACCATAACACTTCACACTGCAACATTACCGTATAATAACACTATAAATACAACATAAAAACTGCAACTTTTTAAACGATACCTTTTTACTGTTGTTGCACCTTGGCAATATGTTCAGTCAAATGTTTACGCCACACCAATTATTTTCAACTCGACAAAAAAAAAAAAATGCCAATTTCAATAAACAAGCCACACAGCTGTTGTTAATATAAAGTTCACAGTAATTCCTCTGCATGGAATCTAAAAAGTTTTTAAGACTTTCACAGACGAGTTTACAATATTAAACGATAAACCTGTTAAGAGTGCTAGGCCAAGGGGGACTATGGCATCCCAAGTTGTCTAAAAGGCCAAAATGGACGACCTCCGTAAACAAAAGAAGCAAGAGTCGGCCGCTTGGCAAGGTGTGTGTGTGTGTGTGTGTGTGTGTGGTTCATGCACGCTCCTCAGGGCCAACGGAGTGTATACCTGGTCCTTAAGAAATTCTACAATGGACCCAGTACTTTCCTAAACATCATTTTAGAACTAGAAGCTCTGACGATGAACGAGGGACAGGCGGGTACAAGCTCCGTACGAACTCTCCACGGGAGAAGACAGTCGTCACCAAGTACGCTGGAAAAAAAACAAAAAGTTTACATTTGAAATTACTATTCCGGCATCGATGCGGCGCGATTCTCCGCGATGCAATCATCACCGTGCCGTGCAGGACGTGTTGCAACGAGAGGCAGTGTCACAACTACATCCACTCGGCCAACAAAAGTCGCTCTGATAGACTCTGGCAACGCAGCCCGAGGCATGCGAGAGCACGGTCTACGGCATTTTAAAGTCAGGAGCGAGCGACAAGCGTCCGTGGATCGTGCCCGAATCCGCCGGGGCCACGGAGGCGTAGAGATAGCCCCGATCGGACATGTTGGCCTTAACGTTAAAGCCTACTGGTAAATAATACCTCGACTTTATACGGGAACGGATAGCTGGAGCCCGGCGACGGATACCGAACAAAACGGCCCTTGGTCTCAGAAGGGTACACTGTGTCTTGGGATACAGTGTACCACAGAACCAAGGTTTCACAAATTAAGATCTCGCGAAAAATAGACCAAAGATCAAACTTATAAGCACTAAAATATCGTAGATAATGACAATAAATGATGAAATATCTCAAATAAGGAACTCGCAAAGACTACCAGACAAGATGTCGCATGCAGAGACTAAAAGGAACCAAAGACCAAGAAACCTTGCAGACCTAAGAGCGCGAAGACCATGACCTCACACACAGAAGACCAAACCGGTGTTGCCAAAACAAAACAAAAAAAAACTAACAAAACATGTAAACTGTGAACTCAAAGACATGAATTCAGACTAACGACTTCGTCAGGTTGACTCCCACTCGCTCAAGGTCTCAAGTCTAAGCGCGTCGTTTTATGCTAACGCGAAATGATGTTTAGGAAAGTACTGGGTCCTTTACAGAATTTCTTAAGGACCAGGTATACACTCCGTTGGCCCTGAGGAGCGTGCATGTGTGTATTCATACAGTACGATCTAGCTGAGAAATACATTTATCTTATTCTGAATCATCCTGAAAATCTCATCTAAAGTTTCTTGTCAATGACCATTAACATAAAAAAATGGAATCGTGATGAAAACTGTTTAAAATGTATATTCTACATAATATGTAAAGTAAACAACTATTCAATTATACTGTACGTATATAAACATCTTAATTCAAGCATTTATAAAGATATGTGTTTGAATAATACAAAAACAACACCCACTTGCGACTTTTTAAGTCTCCAAGACTCGTTCGGTAATTCACCGTTAGAGTCAAACATGATCCATACTAGACTATGTGATATTGTAACTGCCAAAATACGCCTAAGGTATGTATGTAACACGTACATGCGACAAGTCGCAAAACAACCATGATCGTAAACATTCCAAATGCCGACTATGTACACCCGATGAACACAAACTGGGACACTATATATATTACCAATTGTCCCAAAATCAGTGATTTCATACCTCAAGACCTACAGTTTCGATAGTTTTGTGATTTCACTTTGCTGATAGTAATAATCCTTGATGACAATCTGACATAATACCAAAAATCTTTCAGGTCCTAGGCTACATAAACATCTGATCATGTAATTACATGTCCAATGTGAAATGTGCCTAAACCTTCTTTGCATTATATTTAATGTTAGCAACACGCACAATGCCCTTACATTCTGTGACTGCATGTTCCATATGTAATGTATCTTTGACCTTGTATATTTCTATAAGCGTTAACGACTGTACAAGTTCATCCTCAGTGTATATATAATGCGGATGTGTATATAATGTAACTCACGCTTCTTCACTTGCCCCTATATTACTACCAGTTAACAAACCATCCGTATGACTTATAGTTTAACCCACACGCTTCTTCTCTTGCCCCTGTATTTACTACCAGTTAACAAATCAATCCGTATGACTTATAGTTGTTTTGTATTCTACAGTTGTTACCTATGTCTGTTAGCATCACTTACTATCCTGTAATAATCATTTACCATATATTTCATGTACACCTAAAACGCTCTATACTTATTCTTACCTAACCCCCTTGATCTGTAACCTTCACTAATTGAAATGCTTTCTGTACGTATGTATATCCGCGCAACACATATTTTTACAGTTAAAATGTCTACAATTTCCAAGAAAAACTGCTTACCTCGTCAAGGGTTCATCCAAAACCCCAAGATGATTTCTCCAGCCAAATGGATAAGCACTATAACAATGTATGGCCTCCATTTGCTGCCTCCTGTGACGACCGTTTGTAGAGTCTGTGGCAACAACTAAAAATTTACTCTTTTCAGATGTCCGCACACTCGATGTTGATGGTTTAGAGCTACGAGCCATTGTCATTGGTCCGTAAACACTTTTCACAACATTAATATGATGTACCATTGCCTAAAATATCCTTAAAACAAGAGCACAAGCTCAGACGCAGTGTACACAACAAACAAGCGCGAGAGCTCTGGGTAAAGACAAAACTGGACCGAAGACGTATTTAGGAAGGACAGCTATCCAAGATTACGGTTGTTTTTGAATTGTCAGAATTTGGCACTACTGCCATTTTCTCGCTAAGGTAGTAACTTTTAAGGGAGAACTTATAGGATAGCCTATCCGAATTCGTGTGTGTAATATGTCAGGAAACGTTTCATCAGTAGTAACTAAATGCTTTTATAGGGCATCTAGGACTTGTTTAATTTTGTTCACTGTTAATAGGAATATATGTAAGACTTCTAACAGTTACTGAAGCGATTAACTTTCTGGAATCTTCCCGAAATAAGAGGAATTTCAAATGTTTGTGAGCTGACTTTCTCTGCAGACAGAACATCTCTTCCGCATACGTGAACTCATTGTTGTTAGGATATGTGCAGCCATCTTCTTTGCCAAAATAATTAGAGCAGACCACAAGCGAATAACAGCCGATTGTTGTGATGCTATTTGACTATTAAGCTGGCATCTGAAATGAATACCAGATACCATTTTCATGCTAGATTAGCATCATACCAATCTAGGAAAATATCCTAAAAAGATTTCCCTTGGTTGGACGGATGTGCCAGCGTATGATAATCATACAGCCACCAAAAATGCTAAGGACACGTATGAAAGCCAGAAATAATCAAAGAACCCAAAACTAAACATAAATAGAATCCTTCTTACTCATGTTTGTGTACGAAACCCCTGTGAGAATGAACACCAAAGAAATCAAAAGCGCAGAGCTTGAAATATTACCCACACACCCATGGAGCTAATATTCATAAGACAGAGACCCACGCCAAGGTTATTATCAACGACAACATTGTAAACTCTTGGAACTCATGAAAAGGTTAATCTTAAGTATAAAATTTTTAATATCCTCAGGCAATGATATTAGTCATAATCATTTTGGCAATGCACGGGTACCTTACTATCACAGCAACACATGTGTATAGCTTACAACCAAACCAACATATGAGTACCTTACTATGGGTTATGGTTTTCGCCTCATTAAATATTCATTAGTGCCACATTGCAGTGATAATGACATACGTCAGTCCTTAAATATTTACGAAATTCCAGTTATCGCTCTCCTCTTGCTCTTGTGTAATCCTTAGAGAATTATTTTCTCATTGGAGTCGAGATCCCTTGTCTTCCCCGTGCACATAACGAGCAATATCCCGGTCGGTGGAGGACCTGCAGGAGGAGTCGGCCACGAACCAGGAGTGGAGGTCGTGGTAGATCTTAGTGTTGGTATCGGTGTGGAGGCGTTCGCACAGGCGGCACCAGGGCACCGCCGTCGACGCCCATCCCACCACTACCCGTTGTTGTTGCTTCCACCTGTGGGAGGCGTAACAAGGTCATGCGAACGGAGAAAAGGAGAGTCCAAGCATTCATTTAATTTGGTGCTAAGAGGAGAAGTACTCTGGGGACGAAAAATATGTCTTTTCGTCTTAATGCCTAGGTTACTGGAAGAGAAATATAATATAAGCTTCTAGCTAACACTCTTCCTTCCCTCCCTCAGTCAAAGCAGACAAGAGCCAAATATATATATATATATATATATATATATATATATATATATATATATATATATATATAT
>JAYMFT010226578.1:0-25043 GCA_038088735.1 Panulirus argus
TTTCCAAACTCAGTCACCAACTTTTGCAGTTTCTCACTCGAATCAGCCACCAGTGCTGTATCATCCGCGAACAACAATATCACTATTTTCTGCACATGCATTATTTCTGTTAAATAAGCTCTTAACATTCAAAATTTCCCATGCATGCTATATGAACTCCCCCAAAATCTCTTCTGATATTTCATTGTTGATTACAATTGTAATTTTTGTGTTTTTGTATGAATTACTCAAATTGACTATATTCTAGTATATACTCAGGCATTTTTGGTATTTAGCAGGTTGCTGGTGACATTGGCAGCAGTATGGAGTTTCCTACCACGAACCTGTATGAACTTGAGGGCAGAGTATTTATTGACACCTGGTCTATACCATACAAAAGAGATGAGTCCCTTGGCAAGTGCTTGATTGCTGCAGCAAGATTAGCTGAAGAAGGTAACTCATGAAATGCCAAAAGACAGAAATTACTTGAAATCACATGAATGTTCTGGTCAGCACTGGAAAATATCACATTTTTGTTTCTTATTGCTTTCCTTCTATAATCCATACATAATACTTGAAGACCTTGTTTTAACCTGCTTTGAGTATATGCTGTGAATTTGATTACATTTTAGATTTATTTTTGTATGTAATGCTCTGTATATTTTTGATAATGTACATTGCATGAACTAATACCTGTATAGTGATAACTAGTGTGTTGTACAATATTTGAACATTTGTATTTGGTTGAAGATTGAGACAGTGCTTTCAAACTGCCAAAGAACACAAAAAGTGACTGGAAATCATATGAAGTAAAGGTGTATGGGTTGTTACCAAGAAGTGTTATACTTCATGATTTTACATTATTTTACCTCAAAAGTTAAGACTTAAGTGTATAATAAGTAGAAATTGTGTAAGGTTATAATAGAAGAAGTACTGCATATAGATATATTGTAGATATGTTTCGTGTAAGCTTATTCTTATTCATGCATACAGCGTATAAATACCAGTAATATGTAAAAAAGAGGTTGTGTTATACATAATTCTGAATGTACATAGGTGCATTTTTAGAATACAGTGCAGTATGTTATTCTTATATATTTGCATAACATGAAAGACACAAAATTATTTGAATAGCTTTCATCCTTTTTACTGATTAACACGAAGTCTTATTGCAAGAGATCACCGTGGTGCACCCGGTCTGTTATATGCATATAACCACGACGAAAATGAAACACGGTAAGTTTCGTGCACTTGGGAACTTATTGTTTCATTTTTGTCATTGTTGTATGCATATATTGTCTAATATAATGATCTATATTTGACATGGACTTGGAATTTAAAAGTACTCTCCTCTTTGGTATGTCTCCAAGGCATAAAAGATTCTTTAAAACATTCTCATGGAAAAACAGGGTTAAGACTTTCCATCGCTCACTGTCTATAGTGGGAACCTCTGGCATTCCTCACCTTTTGCTATCCATCCAGTCATGGTAGTGGCAGCCTGCTCATTTCACACCTGCTTTTAGCCAGTTAGAGACTCTCACAGAGATGACATTATTGACATACTCACTTGTGGCTGCCCAAAATATATAATTCTCTTGGTTAAGGCACTAAATGGACATCTCTCAGACTGGCTTCTGTCCTTTGGATCAGTATCATTTTTTCCTTCTCCTTGACTCTGTATATGTGTTTTGGTCAGACTTTCAGTATATTTACACACCTTATACGGGTATACTTACACACCTTATACATCTTTGCCCCTGCACTCAGGAAGCCGGCAATATCCTTGGGCAGAACCACAGGTCATAAAGTGTAGTGATTTGTGTATGTGTTTATATGGGGAAAGTGCAGTGTATTTGAGCAGTAGCTGTTTATTGTCTTCATTGTGGTGGTTACATAATGGACATGAAGGGTGCTGTGATATTTTGAACTGGTGTGTACAGTGTTGTAGGGATGGGTAGTGTCCAAAGCATGGATGAGAAAATGCAACTCACATATGTCTGGGAAGTGTGGTTTCAGATGGATGCATCTTTACAGGGGTGGTATTAAAGAGTGAGTTGGGAGGGAATTTGCTGATATGAATTTTCTCACTTAAACTTATATTGACTCCATCATGTATATCCATCCCTCACTTTGTTGGATCACTATACAATTTCACTGTTCTGTGAGGAACCTACATGTACCAGTCCCTCTTTTTATATGGTCAAAATTCACTGCTATGTGGGTATTTGCCGTAGAAAGTGTGCCAAAACATCCCATTTTTTTCTCTATATGTTTATTGGTTTGCTATATGCATTTTATCTTTGTGTGAGGTTTTTAACAGAACTTAACCCTTGCTTAAAGTAAAGGATGGTTGTTTGTGGTAAACAGTTACAATATAGGATGTGTTGTTCAGATATTGAAAGTAAAATTACAGGAGAAAAAGAAATGCACAGTAACAACAAAAATTGAAAGCTGTGAGTGGTAGTGGTCGTAAGAGCGTGTGAGTGAGGGAGGGAGGTATGACAGAGAAATTCTAATATTGAAAGAAACTTATCACCTATCTCTCGCCATCCACTTTCAGTTTTACCAACATCAATCTTGAATTTACTTACATTCTCTGACACACTCCCACAACTGCTGCAGGAGCAGTGCTACTCCTTCCTAGGCTCATGTCCTCTCACCACTCCTTGACTGTACTACTAAGACATTTCTTCACCATTCCTTCCCTTTACCCTTGAGTTTTGTTTCACTCAGAGCCAGAACATCCAGGTATCTTTCCTTAAACATAGTACCTCTCTCTCCTTTCTTCTCATCTTGGTTACATCCTCAGACATTCAGACTCTACACTCTGAGCCTTTGAAAAGGATGAGCACTCTCTGCCTGGCTCCTTCTGTTTCCTCTTTTACACATTTCCGTACAAGAAGTGGAAAGTTTCCAGCCCCCTGCTTCTGCCCCCTTTAGTCGCCTTCTATGACACGCAGGGAATACGGAAGTAGAATTCTTTCTCCCCTACCTCAGGGATATTTATATATTTATTTATTTATTTATTTATTAGACATGATCACTGTTTCCTGTGTTAGCGAGGTAGCGCCAGGAAACAGACGAAGAAAAATCCATTCGCTCACATACACACATATATACATATATGCACAATACATACATATATATACATACACATGCATATACACATGTGCACATGTACATATTCATACTTGCTTGCCTTCATCCATTTCTGATGCCACATCGCCCCACAGGAAATAGCATCGGCACCCTCTGCGTTAGCGAGGTAGTGCCAGGAAACAGACGAAAAGGCCACATTCACTCACACTCAGTCTGTAGCTGTTGTGTGTAATGCACCGAAACCACAGCTCCCTATCTACATCCAGGCCTCATAGACCTTTCCATGGTTCACCTCAGACATTTCACGTGACCTGGTTCAGTCGATTGACAGCACATTGACCCCGGTCTACTATATTGTTCCATTTCACTCTATTCCGTGCATGCCTTTCACCCTCCTGCATGTTCAAGCCCCGACCACTTAAAATCCCTTTCGCTCCATCCTTCCACCTCCAATTTGGTCTCCTGCTTCTTGTTCCCTCCACCTCTGGAACATATATCCTCTTTTTCAGCCTTTCCTCACTCATTTGTGCCTTATGTTCAAACTATTTCAACACACCCTCTTCTGCTCTCTCAACCACACTCTTTTCATTACCACATTTCTCTCTTACCCTTACATTACTTACTTGATCAAACCATCTCACACCATGTATTGTCCTTAAACATTTCATTTCCGACACATCCACCCTCCTCTGTACAACTCTATTTATAGCCCATACCTCGCAACCATATACTATTGTTGGAACTACTATTCCTTCAAACATACCCATTTTTACTCTCCAAGATAATGTCCTCTCTTTCCACACATTCTTCATCACTTCCAGAACCTTCCCCCTTCCTATGACTCACCTCTGCTTCCATGGTTCTATTTGCTGCCAAGTCCACTCCCAGATATCTAAAACACTTCACTTCCTCCAATTTTTCCCCATTTACACTCACTCCCCAACTATATATTTTATATATATATATATATCATGCATATTCACCATTTCTAACATGAGCAAGGTAGCACTAAGAACAGAGGACTGAGCCCCAGAGGGAAAATCCTCACTTCGCCCCCTTCTCTGTTCATTCTTTTGGAAAACTCAAAACAGGAATAGGGGAGAAGGAATTTTAACCACATGTTCCCTGTATGTCATAGAAGGCAATTAAGAGAGACAAGAGTGGTGGCTAGAAATCCTCTCCTTCTTGTATTTCAGTTTCTAACAGATGGAACATGAGAACTAACCAATTGAGAAGTGCTCATCCTCTTTGAAGGATTAGACTGGGGTGTGTGAACAAGTACAGATGTAACTAAGATGAGAAGAAAAAAGTTATGGGAAGTATCTTTGAGGAAAGGGACCTTAATGTTCTTGCTCTGAGGATCATAAAACTCAAGGGTATGGGGGAAGAATGATCTGGGAATGTAATTAAGATGTAGAGAAAAAAGGAGTTATAAGACGTATATGTGAGGAAAAGAACCTGAAAGTTCTAGCTCTGAGGATAACAAAACTCAAGGGTATGGGGGATGAATGATCTGGGAATGTCTCAAATACAAAATCAGGGGTTAGTGAGAGGGTGAGAGCTAAGGAAGGGATAGCACTACTACTGAAGTAAGAGTTGTGGGAATGCATGGAGTGTAAGGAAGTGAGTTCCAGAGTGATATGGGTAAAAATGAAAGTGAGTTATGAGAGATGAGTGATTTTTAGTGCTCATGCACCCGGCCATGAGAAGAAAACTTATGTGACGCGATGGGAGTGGGGGCTGGAAATCCTCCCCTCCATTTTTTTTTCTTTTTTACTTTTCCAAAAAAAGGAACAGAGAAAGGGGCCAAGTAAGGATTTTCCCTCTAAGGCTCAGTCCTCTGTTCTGATGTGGGCAGGTGAAAAAAGGTAGCATGGTGGGATGATGATGTAAATTTGTTAAAGAAAAAAAAAAAAAAAAAAGAGAGGTGTGGGTGATACTCACAGTAAAAGAGTGCGAATGACTGGGAAATGTACAAGAGAGTGGGAGGTCAAGAGAAAGATGCAGGGACTAAAATAAAGGGCAAATGAGAATTGGAGTGAGTGAGTATGAGTAAATTTCAGGGAGAATAAGATGTTTTGGAAGGAGATTAACTGTGTGAGAAAATGAGAAAACAAACAGGAACATCAGTGAAGGGGACAAATGGAGAAGGGTTAATAGGTGGTGATAAGGTGAGCATACTGAAATTGATTCTGCTGTTGCATAACGAAAAAAGCTACCTTTTGTTATTATAAAAGAAATCAAGCTTACAAAATGTGACAATAGATGGACTATGACAAACAAAGAATACTTCATAACTTATCTATTGGTTCAGGACCCAGGATGGTAGGAATGAGCTTATTATATACAGAATGAATTGAGTTCTGCATCTTAAAACTAACTTCTTTACTTTGAAACAAGAGCTTAATAGAAACATGCCTAACAGTTATGTCAAGTCAAGGAAGCTAAAGTATGAAATGGTAATTGAAACCTCTCCAGCATAGTATCAGCCATCTCCCTAATGACTATTTGCTGTAGGCCATCCATTCAGTTCCTGAAAAAATTGAAATGACCATTTAGCCACTATCCTACCAATGGGATTTCAAGCATCTCATGGGCCAGAATCCAGCTGAAAGTCAAATAAGAAATGACTACGGAAGAGCAGGCTAACCAACATAATACAGGCACATAAAAGCAAGTGCTAAGCAAGGACACACATCTTATATCCCATTCACAATGAGGTCAAGAAAACTTGATGATGTGTGTTATGCCATTCTCTGCACTATTCAGTTATATCACTGTCCCAGCTGAAACTGTTGCCAAGCCTTTGGCATCCTGAAATCTGTCCATATTTGAGTACTCATAGCAATAATGGTGGCATTTATTGAACACTATGCTCTAAATTCATTAACTTACCTTATAAGAATGATTTAAAGTATAATAAGAATGATTTAAAGTATATCACAATGATATCTTTATAATAAGTTTTTCTGATTCTTATCAGATAATAAACCTGAATAAGCTAAAGCTCCAATCACAGTGCAATTAACAGCACCTTGAAACAAAGTTTTATGCTCTCACCAAAGTTTATATGACATAAATAATCTAATAGAGCTAATTTCAAGATTATCCTTTACTACCAGCTATTCCAAATTATGTAAAGACTATAGTACTACTAATTTCAGGAAAATAATTCATTACTATTCATCATCCCAAAAATATGCAAAGACTACAGTAATACTAAAAGTTTATGAAAACACCTGTTATGTACCAAGAATTGCTATATATGGATGCAGGTCAACATTTACAAAGACCAGGCCAACCAAAAATGCTAGAAGTGACATCTAGTGTGTGGCTTACATCATAATCAAATCATTCAGATGACAGTATACTTAAATTATTTTTCAGCTTTCATCTACATATTTTCATAATGTGTTCTTATTACACTAATGTGCACCTGCCAGAAAACTGGGTGCTCATTGCCACCAAAATGATTCAATCAATATGACTGGGTTTTGGATTAGGCACATAACAGCCCATGCGTGGGCTGGTTCTGTTCTACTCACCCCCTATCAAGAAATTCTAAATAGAAAACATCTGAAGAAGAAACAAATCCTATGCTGCTGACTGCTCTATTGTAACAAGAAAGCATCTCATTAGACTCCTAGCAGCTCTTGCTTCATGTGCAAAATTTTGTCTTTGCATTAAACTATCCTTCAACAAAATAAGATGGCTAACCAAACACATATGCTCAGTGCTAAGCTCAATAACTTGGCATTAATCTCTAAATCCAACAACAACTGCTGGGAAGGGAATAAACATCACAGCATCTCTTCAACACACTCTTGATACGGTATGATAATTCATGATATTTTCTGTCTCTGCTTGAAGATGTCCAGTCTCACAAACCTTGGAATGCCCCTCCTTAAGGGGGCATACTCAAGTTAAGTAAATATTTTTGGTGTTTAAAAATTCTATTTCAACATGACAGTAAAATTCAGCAAATGAAATATAAGTCAGCTAAGATATGGAAGCCAAGACAATCCTATGGTAATGATTCTGAGCTCATCCCTAGTGACTAAATCACAATGTACAATGACAAGTGAAAGTTGCATTGTGTAGCTTCATCCGATTCATAGGCTAAGGTCACTAGAGACCCTGACTGCTGTTCCTGTTAGCATAAAGTATCAAACTGACACTTGTATCTGCTTACAGTAGCTTATTTCACCTGGGCTTTGACATTTTTTCTCTAAAACAAGAACAGTCTGGGAAATTGGGAAATCAACAACAACAAAAAATGACTAGCTTTCCAAACTCTTCCCAGTTAAAACTGCACAAGGTTTTATCTAGACATAACTGGTTGACCAGCAGCAAGTAGCTGTCTGTGGGTTGGCAGATACCGTGCTGGGGTATTATGACTCTCCATTTCTAGATATAAAAGTCTTGAGTGAATAGAAGTATCAGGCATATCTTTTACCTATGTTGAGTGCATACCCCATACATTATTTCCCTGCCTAGCACCATGATTTGAATGATTTCTGCATAAAAATATCATCACATTATCCAAAAGATCTATATTTTTCTAATTCACAAAATGATAAACTGAAAACAGGAGTAATAAAAATATACTATGTAAAGACATCCATAATAATGTATCTAAGTACAAACAGATCCCCCCAAATATTTATTAAATTATGATAACTTACGGCAGTTTGTAAGCTTCTAAGAACCTCCTTCTTCTTATTTTCCTTCTGATTACTACCATGCAGTATACACCCATAATGATGACCGTAGAAATTCCATACAAGAAGACACACAAGCTAATATCTGTAGTGTTGAATCCCCATGTATTAAGGGAACGCAGAGATTGGTCTTGGATGAAATCAGAATGCTTTTTGTTAACTGTCAGTGCTTCCAATCTTTCTTCCTTTTCTTGTCTGTCAAGGACTTCCTTTACTTTAGCCTGCTTGTTTCTTACTGAGGTTACAATTGCTTGGGTTCCTTTAAATGATAAAGCTCCCTTTGCATAGATACGCTTAAGGTACATTAACACCTCCTTTTCTTTCATGGTGTTACCATCCCAGCAAGAAGGGCATGTTGACTTTGATGGGAATTGTTGCTTTGGATGCTTGGGATCTTCACTTGCGTCCCCTTTCAAGCGTTCATTGACCTTATTATGGCCACGCCAAAGCCAGAGTATTCCATCATCTGCTACATTTACAGATGATTCAGCATCTTCTGCATACATTGCTTGAAAGTGCTCTGAACAGTGTTTGCAACTGAAGAAGTGTTTTACATAGCCATGTATCGCTCGCAGTGTTTTCTTAGGATTGTACACATCACTATTCCCATCCTGAAGCACTGAATTTACTGTGAGCACATGGAATGTCATCCAAAGACCACATGGGTAACCTCTGAATTTGGGTTCACTTCCATGACACCCAACCCAAGGCTGATGATCTGGAAGAACAGAATCTGGACCTTGAAGAGATTTGATTACTTCAGCTAAGTGCTTTCCTTCAAGGATATCCCCATGAGTACTGGAATATTTGTATAGCTTTGAGAGGAAAAGATGGACAGCTGGTCTTGCAGGAAGATATGTGACAAGCACTTCTAAAAAGTCCTGAAGAGCTACGAGTGCCTCTCCCTTGATAACTTTATGCTGCACAACTTCATGTCCTAAAGCATAAGAAATTGCATTCTCAATATCCACCATGTACACCTGATCTTTTCCTTCTACCCCAGCAAATGCCGTATCAGGTAAATCATCTTCATAGTTTAATTTGTCACTGTTTATTTCTTCTGGTTGTCCATCTCCAGCTCCTTCTATATCTTCTTTCCTTGTGGTAGTATCACTTTTCCGTCCTAATATAAAAAGACATTTTTATCAAAATATCGTAATGTTGATAATAATAATCAGTAATGTTAGTTGAGTTAACCAATAATTACAGAGCAGATCACTAGGCAGTCAATCATCACACCAAATAATGGACGGTCATTTATGCAAAATCCATTTCTTCAGCCTTTAGCAAACCATCTTGCTATCAATCTGAATATTATCTTGAGCCCCACTACCATTTACAAGGGAAGAATCATGTGCATACACTTACAAAATCATTGTAAGTCCAATGTGGTAAAAGGAACAAACACTTCCACACTATTACAAATTCTTCCTATCTTTTCATTTGGCACATTTCCACACTAATCTAATTGTTTCTTATAGTTTCACTATACACTATTAGTTAATCTAATCTGATGAGAATATCATCTGCTTTCACAAACGTCTCTCATAAATCATGATACCCAATCAAAATTCATTCCACTGGTATCAATCATCTGAAATACCTGTAGCCCCAAACAATTCAGTCACAGCATCTGTCGATCTCTCTTGTGGTCTACCTTTTTTCCTTATACCTTCTAACCAAAGTATCATATCATATACCTTATAAATCTTCAATTCAACTATATATACTCACTATCTCTCAACCTCTCTTTCACACACTCTTCCAAACTCAGACACCAGCTTCAGCAAATTTTCACTCAAGTTTGCCACTAAAAAGAACTACGTCATCTGCAAACATCATCAGTCTCAAGCTAAATATATGAAATAAAGTAATATTGCCTCAGCAGATTAAATTGTTAGGAAATGACTTACTAAAATGACTATTCTAAGTAGAAATAAATCCATTACTGTTATGAACAGAAAACATACCTGATAAATGAGTCTTGTAAGGTAACATTCCTCGATTAAGGCCAAGTTTCTTCATGATGAATTCCGTCAGTTCTCTTCGGGTGTTGGGTGCTCCATTCACAACTTCTTTTCCAGTTCTATCAACAAAAGTGACAGAAGGAAGGGATCCAAACTCCTTGATGTCTTCTGCTTTAGCTTCCTTAAGGCGAACAGCTACCTGCGGGAAACAAATACTCTGAATGCCTTATTCATGATTTTATAAAAAGTAGCTATAAAATTTCATGGAAAGTCTATTTCAAAGCAATACATATTGTGCTGTTCTCAAAACTTGGTATAGAACAGACACTGAAAATCATATCAAAAACATTTAGCAAATTGGTATTACTAATCTGAATACCAGAAATTTAAAGATTACTGTAGAGTTTTAGACAGTGTCATGGCGAAGATGTCAAACACAGGAAAAAAGCTGTAGATACACTGGAAGCTTTGGTTCGTAAATCAAAACTAAATGCCGTACATTATTAAACTATACTATTGATGGTATACTTAATCCAACTTGCATGGAAAGATGTGAAATCTTAGTTTACCTACAACCATACAGGTATATTATAAAAGCAACAAGGTAGGATAAACTGCACAATATAGTTAGATTTAACTGAATATAATGAGTTAGAATGAAGATAAAAAATGTATGTCAATAAATTATAAGAGAGGAAAATGGATAAGTCTTAAGATATAGCATGGATCATTTAAAACATACAAAATCTGATATGACAGTGATGGAAGCTTAGTTTGGTTCAGTGTTAAAGACTTTACACTACAAAAATTACACTATTTCATGAAAATATTATCTCTCTGATGCTATGATTATGCTTTTGGAATATTTGGCTATATGCTCAAACCATACACTGATAATGTCTTTGATATTTTATCACATTTTCATAAGAAAATTAACTTTCCAATATCCTAATTTATTTCAAAGAAATTTTAGAGTCATATGTAGAAACTGCATGGTCTTTTCATCTCATAAGTAGCATAAAAGTAAAAATTTTTGAGGAACCCCAGGACGAGAGTTTATCAAGAAATTAAAAAAAAATATCTTTGCCTTATCAATTAATAGGAAATATCATTAAAAAATCTAGTAAATCACCATATCTTTACTATAAAGAAATGTAAATCTTGTATGCTGTGCATGCTTGGCTGATCACATTTGTTGAATTCTGCTGCCTCATCCATTTTCATCTGCCCTTTGCTACCACCAGCAGATTACTAATATGCTAAGAAGTCTTCCCAGAGTTGATTAATTATTATCACCAAAATTAGTGCTGCAAAGACTATCATATCAGCCACTAATTCATGTGGGGCATACCAAGCACACATGCTAAGGCCATACCTCCCCCATTATCACATGATTAAGTGAGACACAGGGATTCTTTCCCAATGCTAACTGTAGTTGCTTGTGACATTGGGCATCTCCACATACCAATTTACATAGCAGTGTAAAAAGGCAATTCATAAAAGTATGGACAGATGATGGTGAGTGATGGTGAGGGTGGTGAATGTGTGAGTGGGGCAAGTCTGCAGTCTGTCGGAGGTGGGGTGGCATGGGAGATGAAACATTTACTGTTTGCTCATCACACAGCACTAGTGGTTGATTCAAATAAGAAATTACAAAAACTGGTTTATGAGTTTGAAAGTGAGTGAAAGCAGAAAGCTGAGAGTTAATGTGAATAAAACCAAGGTTACTAGGTTTAGTAGTTGAGAAAGAACAAGTTTGTTGGAAAGTAAGTTTGAAGGGAGAAAACTTGGTGGAAGTGGATTGTTTTAGATACCTGGAAATGGACATGGCAGTAAAAGTGAGCCATAGGGTGGGTGAAGGGTTTAAGATCCTGGGTTCGCAAAAAGAGTGTGGGAACAGAGGTTACTGTCTGTGAGGATAAAATGGTTAAGTTTGATGGTATTGTAGTCATGAATGTGTTGTATGCATGCAAGGCATGGGCTCTAGATAAAAATGTATGGAAAAGGATGAGTGTGTTGGAAGTTAAATGTTTAAGGACACGTGGTGTAAAGGAGGTTAATTGAATAAGAAATGATACAGTATTTGAGACATGTAGTAGTAAAAGGAATATGTATGAGAGACCTAAACTTGGTATGATGAAATGGTTTGGACATAAGGAGAAGATGACTAAGAGGGGATAAATGATGGATGCAGAGGGGGAAAGAAAAAAGAAGGAACCAAGGAGGAGGTGGAAGGATGGGGTGAAAGATACGTTGAGTGAATGGCCTAAACATTCAGGAGCATGTGAGGCAAGTAAGATGTAGAGCCAACTAGAATAATATGGTATATAGTGGCCAATGTGCTGCAATAGAGCATATGAAACTAGTGAAAAGTCTGTGATGCCTGGTTGTGGATATGTGATTCTTGTTTTGGTGCATCATAAATGACAGCTAGAGAGTGGATGTGAATGAATGAGGCCATTAATCTCTGTCCTTGGCACTAACTTGCTAAAGAAGGAACCAACAAACAAGTATGTAAAGCTAAACTTTCAATTAGTATCACCATACAGTCAAAAAGAAATTACACAGATCTGATATATCTGAAGGCCAAAAGCAAATTCAGCATAGACTGATAAAAGAAAGAGCTATTGCAGCAGGAATGCACTAAAGATGTGTAAACAATAAGCAAAAATGGTTCATGGCTGGGAAATGCCACCTGCACATTTGTACTAATGATGATGTAGGCTTGAACAGGCTGTTTTATGGTTGTTAGGTCTCTACAAACAAGCTTTATCTGGCCTCATAGATATCATTGCAGTCAATGAGGGTGAAATCCTTATGGATACATCCAATTTGGAGAGTAATATGGTAATATGACACCCCTCTAAACAAACACCCTCTCTGAAGCTTATAGAGCTCAGCCTGAAGATGAAAATATACACAACTACTCACACAACCCTTTACAAATAATCTGAGTTTTGTACATTGGTCATATACAGAATGATTTACTTCTTTACTTACAGCAGACAAAAGATGGTCATATAAAGAACAATATATCTCAATATTTACAGTGGACAAAACTAATTTTATTATTTCCTTTTTCCATCCCTTCCATCCATGATGCAAAGTAAGGTTTGGAAATGCTAACCAAAAACTCTAAAAACACATAAAACAACAAAATATTTACTCACACTTGAGTATCCTCCAAGGTCCAGTATAGTACCCAATGCAGCAGAGGATTTAGCCAAGGCAACAATTATCACAGCATGTTCTACACTTTTCGGCACTTCAGTCCAAATGTCAGATATTGCATGTCTAAGAGGAAACAAGCACAATTAATATGAAGACAAATCTAAAGTAAGAAATATGAAAGGTGACAGAAAGACAAGGGAAAAATAGGGACTAACTAGGACAACACACTACAAAATTTTAAGATGTTACAATTCACTGCACTTCTCTCATATAAACTTTACATTCTTTCAAAACCTGATTCACACATTAACTCATTATATATGTTTAAGATTTAAGATATGCTCTTATCTTTAAAACATAAAAAAAAATATAAAACTGTGAGTGCACAATCAAACTACTGTACCTAATAACAGCAAAATGAATTCTAAAATGTCTTAGCCACGTGATTTGCATACTTATGAGTGCTCAGTAACATAACAATGAAGGACTGCATTTCAAAAACGTTCAGCAGGGGCCTTTCAACTATGTCTGCTAACAGTAATGTGTTTCCGATAAATGGAAAAAAGGTGGAATTGAAAAAAATATGTGGATATAAACAAAGTAATAACTACCTATTTCTTATACCAAATCTGCTTATCAAGCAAAATAATGTAGCATGAAATGTAGTCTCAGAAAAGATACTACAGAAGAAGCAAGAAATCCAAATTGCAAATGATTTAAAAAGAGCATTTTTGAAAAAAGATAAGAATATAAAGCAAAAAGAACACAATACAAGAGAATATATACCTATACAATGAGTGATGGACAGATATAAGTCCAGTACAAGTATAATAGCCACAAATAAATCAATACACTGGTGAAAGCAGTAAATGCTCAAGCAAGTACATGAGCCAATACCTTATGTGTCTTGAAAATGTCTTAAGTACCTACTTTAAGGACATCAATGCATTCTATCTTCTATATCTCTGACATCCTTTCTCTCTTGGAACTCCCATCAAGGGGTTGGCAAAGGCAAAAGAGTCTCCACTTATCCCTGTCCTTACATGCCTCCTTCACATTCACCATTTCACTCCATGCATTCAATGATAAAGAAAATAAACAACTCCACATGACAGAAACTCAATTGTAACTACTGCCTCTCTGTTCACTTGTTGCCACCTCAATCCTGAAAAAGTCCTAAAAAAAGTACAGAAAGTTAAGTTGGGCACATTAAAGGAATTGTTCAGCTGGAATGCTTGCAGCCCAGTAAAAAAGGAGAAATAAACCCTTTGTATTTTTTTCCGCACTGGACATTTAACAGCAGTCCAGCTGAGTATCTAAATGTGACAAAAAGTCACAATGAGTAGGAGAAGGTATCTACCTATAATAGCAATACAGGGAAGATATCTCTTCTTAAGGGCAGAAGCAAAGAATTCTGATGATTTAACTAAATACTGTCATGTGAAAATTTAAACTTTTCAATACTTTACGTCATTCTCCAGACTATACATTGGTTATAAGGGCCTCCACAGGCAAAGCACAAGACATGCAGAGGGGAGCCAGAACACACTGAAAGAATATAACCCCATATTTTGTGATAATCAAGAATCTAACTGCCTGGATGAAAAATGTACAACCATTTTGTAAAACTGATACCTGTTTTGTCTCACTGCTGAGATAATTAGTCTTGCCAACTTAAATACAAAATATGCAGCATCTTTCTTTTCAATGAAAAGCAACAATTTATGAAACAAATATACAGCGAAACTATATACCAGTTCTTCAACAATTTGTATGTAACTTCCAAGAGTTCTTTCCAAATGATAACAAATCTTCTTACATAACTACTGTAGGTTATCTTACGAATAGAAACAGCTTAAAGACTTACTGGTATGGTTGCAGTTTTACCCATGATGAAGATCCATTATTAGCCTTTTGCTTCTCCACAAGAAAGTCAATAACAAACTTGCCCATATCCTCTAATATTAAAGACTGTTGCATCTCTGTACCCGTGTCTCCCTACAGCAGAGTAAATAAAAAAATCACTACATTATGTCAACATAATCTAAATACATCTAAGAATGCCTGGTTAGATTGTGGAAGTAGAAAAATCTTTGTCACAGTCCATCAATGCAGTATATATATGTATTTAAATATAGAGAGAGAATGGATATGAATGAATGAGGCCTTTTTCATAATTTCCGGGCACTACCTCACAAATTCAAGAAACAGAGAACAATTACGAATAGCTATATATATATTTTCATACTTAATAGCCATTTCCCGCATTAGCGAGGGAATGCTGGGAACAAACAAAGAAAGGCCGTAACTGCTCACATCCATTCTCTAACTGTCAAAAGTAATGCACCAAACCACAGCTCCTTATCAATGACCAAGCCCTACAGACCTTTCCATGGCTTACCTCAGATGCTTTGCATGCCCTAGTTCAGTCCACTGACTACACATTGACCCCAGTATACCAAGTCATTTCATTTCACTCTATCATGTGCACACCTTTCACCCACCTGCATGCTAAAAATCTTTATCACTCCATCCTCCTATCTCTAATTTGGTCTCCCCATTCTCCTTGTTCCCTCCACTTCTGACACATATCCTCTCAGTCAACCTTTCCTCACCCATTCTCTCCACATGTCCAAATCACTTCAGCACACCCTTTTAAGCTCTTTCAACCAAACTCTTTTTACTGCCACGCCCCTCTCTTACCCTTTCATTACTTACTTGATCAAAACCACTCAGACTACGAACTGTACTCAACAATTTCATTTCCATCACATCCACCCATCTCTGTAAAGCCTTATCTATAGCCCATACCTCACATTCATAAAATATTGTTGGGATTACTATATCTTTAAACATACCCATATACTGTATTCCTGTAACATCCACTCTTTCTTGGAAACCCTATATTATGGGAATAGCTAAGTCTGCCTCTAAAAAACTGGGTGTTATGTTTTGATGTTGAAACTTCTTTTCACCTGAACAGTTACTCCATTTATACAAAGGATTTATTCCTCCTTGTATGGAGCCCTGCTCTCACATCTGGGGTGGTTCTAGCTCTGCATCCTTACTTAATGGAGTTGAGTTGACAGCAGTCCAACTTATAAACTGTCCCAGGCTAACTTGCAAATTTAACGCTATTGCCCTACTCCCCAACGCTGGTTCACTTTCTCTCTTCTATAGGTATTACAGTAAGCCCTTGATTTAATGAACTAATAGGAATAGGGGGTGTCCATTAATGTTAAAAGTCCGTTAAATTGAATGTAACCCATGGGCCATTTTTTAATACAATATACAGTAATGCACTATACGGTTCACATGCTTTCTTTTAACTCCTCTATAACTTGATGCCATTTTTAATTGTAAGGACTGCAAAATTATTAAATGAATAAAGTCACAATTCTCTGTATACAACCAGACTGCACAATAGCTTCAGGCAGACTGAGATTGAAACAAAGCGAGTATACCCCACTCTACCAAAAACAAGTGTGATATGAAATACACATGGTGTGGCATTCGAGATTTTTTAATTTCTTTTTAATTTTTCAAATCATTATCAATTAATGTATCATCATTTGCCCAGTCTCTTAAATCCAAAATCCATTATATCAGGGTCTGTTAAACTGAGGGTTTATTGTACTTTGGTTTTTGCTCCTAAGAGCTGGCTGCTTGTGTGCCCCCACAACTATGTAGGCAACGCAATTCTCAGCAAGCTGCTAGTGTGTGGCCATTGGTAACTCATGGGTGGGCCATTCTGATAAATGATTCTTTCCCTACACATTGAAGGTTTAGTGCTTTCTACCTTCTTATGTCTTTCCCAATAACTATAACCTGGCACATTTTAAAAGACAAGTTTTTCACTTCCTCCAGAATTCGTAAATACTTTCCCTTGTCTTTTCTTTTTCCCTTCATCATTCTCTCTATATTTCAATTAAGGTCCAACTTAAATGGGGACTTTTGTTAATGACTGGAGTCTCCAACATAAGAAAAAAAGAAAAAAAATCTACCCTCCCAGATAATGTTCTCTATTTCCATATATTTTTCAATGCTCCCAGAACCTTTGCCCCCTCTCCTACCTTAAGACTCACTTCTGCTTCCATGGTTCCATTCTACTCATCTATGTTTGGTAAAATTTCAAACAGAAGTAAACAGGAAATTTTGTTCATAACTGTATAGATGGTAAAGTATATGTTAAGCAAAGGAATGTAAAAAAATTAAAGGATGAACATCATCTAGGTTTTTCATGGCAAAGATAGAGCTGATGGGCAGGATCTATTCAGATATACTGCTGGAGATGCAAGGATAAAAAATAAATGAAGTGGAATGAAAAATGGAGATGTTGTTATATGCAGATCTGGCATTAAATGGTAATACAGCTTAGAACTACAAGTCTCTTTATAGGAATCTAGAGAAATTTGTTAGATGTACAAGAAATTAGGTGCTGATATGCTGAAGAGGGCTTTGAATTGAAAATTTTTTAAAAATATGAGTTACATGGGGAATATCTTTTGGTAAAGGAGGAAAGAATGGATGCCAAGATCCTGGATTATTGAAGGAGAGACAAGATGTTAGTACCCTAAGGAAAAAGGGCTTTGGAGGAATGGCAAATTCTGCTGGAATGCACAGTTCAGCCTACCCTGATGTGTACGACTTGAAAATGGATATATAATATCAAAATGGCTGGCATTAAGTTACATTTTTGTCCATATTTAGGACAGGTCAGTCTATTAAATCATGTGTTTTTCCTAAACAATGAGCAATTAACTCTTAATTCACAGAAAAATAAATGGGCGTTATATCCTAAGCAAACATTTTCATTAATTGGAAAAAAAAGAGTGATTTTCCTGTTTTTGTACACTAGGGAATGCCAAAAAAATTCACTGGGCACCAAGAGGGTGAAATAAATATAAAAAGCCATGTGAATGTCAAACCTTTACATGCCACATCACAATGAGAGACAAACATACCTTGCTTGTATGTGCAGCAAACAAAATAATAGTTGGATATGCCATAACCTCATAGCCTCGACATATTGGAATGTTTTCATCAGCAGCACAGTCAATTACACCGACTTTAATTGTGTGCTCCCAATCTGAAATACAATACTCCAAGCCATTAAAAATGTGTTGTCCATAAATCATAAGAAAGAAATGAATGAAGGATATACAGTACAGGAAGAGAACCATTATGTGAATAGTATTTGAGCAGATATCAATATGCACTCATATGGAAATGTTATAATCACCATTATGAACTGAAGCTGGAGGTAGGTTTCAAGCTAACAACATTGCATCTCCTTGTTTCTGCTGTAAATTATGACTAGCAATAAACACTACATTTCTCTAAATAACTGAAAAAGGAAAGCTATTTGCTTTACAAGATGAGTAAAATTCCTTTTATTTACTGTTAACAAGCCCCCCTGATATCAACACGTCTCACATACCATCTGTCCTAGCCATCAATTCTTTGAGCCCAGCCTCTGATTATATCCCTCAACATAAAAAAAAACAAATACTCTAAATCATGTGAGAATCAATAACTAGTCAAGCTGAATAAAATATCAACCCTACTCTGACGGTGACTGATCATTACCAGCCATTTTCAGTGAGTTAAGACGAAGACCAAGAGCAGAATTTTTACTTATTGATTAGAAAAACAGACCTATTATGGAATATCATCAGACCAAAACTTATAACTAGTGAGACCTTATCAATCCAACCCCTAGCTAATTTCTTTATACAATGATTTACTGCTAACATAAAAGAGTTATATATTCTTATGTCTTATCTATATATACTGTCCCTGGAAATATGGAAAAAGGAATACTACATCAAATATACACCAATGCACCTATGTGTACGTATATAGGTGTTACCAGACTATGCCTGACTGAGGTTAAAGTGCGAGTGGTCAATTCTGGAGAGTCTGTTTCATTGTTAGTAGTTAAAAACTCGCCTCAAATGAGTCCACCCTGTGATTACTATATCTTTATTCCTCTGTATGCACAGACAGACAGACATACAGAAACACACACATACACACATTCTCTCTCACTACGTAATGCCACTTCCAGGTTACTGAGTGTAGCAAAGCCTTGAGGTACAGGATCCCCTGGATTTGGGGTCCTAGGGATGTATAATAATAACAACAATAATAATAATAATAATAATAATAATAATTATAACAACAACAATAATAGTAATAATGATAATAATAATAATAATAATAATAATAATAATAATAATAATAATAATTACAATAACTAGTAATAATAATTATAATAATAATAGTAATATTAATGAAAATAATATAATAATGAATTACAATAATAATGATACTATTATGATAAATTATAATAATCATAGCAAATTTTGACGATAAGATGGAAAATTTGAGATAAATCTCAACTGCTAGGGGAGGTTAGGTGGGATTTCCATGAGTTCTGTCGATATCTATGAGCATTATGGCTACTTCCATTTCATGACCACATTTTCCCTTATCTTCTCCCTATCACTTATCTATTGCTGCAGGACAGAAAAAAAATCATAAATCATGCAGTGCTAGTCTAAATTTTCAACTAAATGCACTAGTATAGAATATATTTATATCATTTTCATTCAGTTCCATACAGAAATAGTATCAAAGCTAAACTAATACTTTATCCTTAACCTATAAAAACACCAAATTCCCCCAGCAGCTAAGATCTAACTAGAATCTTAAATATCACAACTGGAATATGCATGACAGGCTGCATCCTGCCATTTTGGACCAGGGGGAACAACTACAAGCAAATGCACCCCACAACAGTACAAGTAACTAGGATAGCAACACCATGAGCACTTTCTGAATTGGGGTTTGGCATCACTAAAAGACTTACCGCTACAATATACAACACAAAAAATATCCCTAACATGCAACACATCTGTACTGACCACAGCCATATTTATCTAAAAGCTAGAAAATATGATCTCACATGTGTGATAGTATCAAGTCTGACCATCCAGTGCGAGTGCCAAATGGAATACCTTATGAATAACCAATATACTTAGTTGACCATGATCAGACAAATAATCATTCCCCAAAAGAGTACTATAACCTGTACTTCAATGCATTCTAAGAACAGCATGTTCCTGAAAAAATAAATGTGTTAAATATATCATTTCAAAGCCAATGAAACATCAATAATTGCTGGTTTATACAAAAACCATACATTCACTTGATTATTATTTGTGTTAAGGGTATAAAGATTTATACTCATTTTACCGTCTCAAAGTTAAACTGGTATGGGGTTTAGATTCTCAACTTATGAGGCTGGCGCTCTGCTCCTGAGCTAACAAATAATAAATCTACTGAATATTTTGTGGCATGCCCAAAGTTACGAGCAACCAACACTCCACAAAGGGAGGGCATCCGGTTCAACAGGGAAATTAATATCCACGATTAATTCAATCACGTCACAACTAGACGCAGTTAGCTTTCATCAGAGAGGCTTGTTATTGAGCTAAATCTCGGATGCGGAAACTTACCGAAGAATTTCACATGATTCCAGCTGTTCAACAATGCACATAATATCCTGCTTTCCCTTTCAACGACCTTCAGCAAGGTAACTTAATGAGTTGTTCGTATACGATGGAATCATCAAAACTCCATGACAAGCAACATGAATATATATATACATATATCATGTATATACTCCTCCTTACCTTTAACATCCTTTGCAAATAATTTCCAAGTAGGAGCAAACTCAATGCAGTGCCCACACCAGGAGCTGTAAAACTCCACAACCCATGCATTTTCGGTGCCGTAAATGGTGGAGGTAAAATTACTGTGATCTAAAATCACCACATCATCGGTGCTATTGTAGAGGGAAGCTGCGCTGAAGAGGAAACAGGAGCAGAATTCCAGGGACAGCAAGAGGAAGACGGCTGTACTACTCAACCTCATCCTGCCGTCTGACAACTGATGTATGTAAACAACAAAATGTTGACATCGTGTGTACCTCCCTTTAAAAGAGTTGTCAGATTACCATTTTCTTTTTCATTTCTTTTTCTTGCCAAGAGACTATTCTTTATTAATAGCCTTAACTATTTGGGTTATCTATTTCAGTCACCATTGGATGCAGCATATTTCAATGCCAGTATGTAAGGACATCTTGAATAGAAAAATCGATATCTAACGATCGGTCAGCTAATTTTATAAATGATTTATATACTACACATCTTTACAGCAAAATTTGGTAAAGACACTTTAGAGCTCTAGAACAACTTTAAAGAGCTTTCATTTAACTTCTTTGCAAAATTTAAAAGTATCAAATGTATCAACTTAAGGTACCTGGCAGTTTCTTAATACCTGAAGGAAGATGTTGCTCGTCCTTAAGTTTACAGCATTTACCAAGGAAGATGTTTTAATGTGGCAGAGGCTTCATTTGATACAGCAAACTTCCTCCGAAATCATAAGCAGGAAATCTTACAATGGACTGTGCACGCACTTTTCAACTTTAAAAGTGAGCGCAATAGTCAACTACAATTCTGTGCTTCTCAGCTCAAGCCACGTCAAATTTTACCCAGAAGGTAGACACACGTGTATCAAGGAAACAATGAGTGAAAAAAAATCACGAATTACTACTCTATGAGGAAATATGTAGATACATTCTACCACCTTTCCAAGCCACGTAATATCTAAGAGACGACAGTTCAACATATGCATCTGATTTTGTCCTATCTTATGTTCTATCAGGATGGATGAGCAGACAGTGAGTAAGGACATCTACAGCTGATGCCACGTTGCAACATTCTGACTGCAGCAACATGGCGTAATCAGTTTACATTTAGATTACCCGACGGATGCCCTTATACATGAGGCCACACGTTCCATTTTCGTATATTTTGTAACCCATTTCATCTCTCTGTAAACAGACAAAATGCAGTGTTTATGGCTGGGGCAAACAGTGTTACGTTGGTATATACAAGAACAGTGTAACCAGCTCGCCAACTGAAACAGTGCCAGGTCTACACCAAACTATGACCAAACCAAACCTTTCTATTACACCAGTAAAGGAGTCTTTAGTAAATCGTCCTTAGAGACTGGGTCTCATTTTATATAGGGTATCGGCCAGGTATCGTCTCAGATTTTGTGTCGCACCTCTTTTCTTGATGTAGAATTCCCATCAGGAGGAATTGAGGAATTGGTAAGGAAAATGGGGAACGTTTTCTTTTTATTCATGTTTACGTGAGTGTGGCGAGACGATATTTGCATTTGAGGAAAGGAGAGCATTTTTATCCATAAATACTGTGTGAGAAACACCCAATTTTGTCCCCTGTCGTTTGGTACTATTTTCATTGGTTGGGTAACTGCTCTCTCACTGAGTCGTGTGGGATGAGTACGAACACGACATTTCATGAGATTCCTGGCTTCAGAGCCCAGGCAGACGTGCCGTTTACAGCAGACTGTGAAGCATAGAAAAATCAATAAACTGGGTGCTTGGCTCACGTAAATACATACGGCTAAGCTACTAAGTTAGAGGACCCAAGGAATAAATACAGGGGACTGAGGTATAGTTCCCCGCGAGTAAGGGCAGGGGTGCTAATTCAGAGAGCCCTAAAGATAAGTCTAGATTCCATATCAGAGGATTTAAGGAATTAACACAGGGAACTAAAGAGCTAAAGAGGACTAAGAGGACCAGGAAGTAATTCCAAGGAGCTAAATTAGAGGACCAAGGAATAAGCACGGGGGACTAAGTTAGAGAACCAGATGATGGTAAGTACAAAGCACTACATTTGAGGGCCCAGGTAGTGTACACAGGAATAAATCAGGTGATCAGAAAGTAAGGTCCTCGCTGTGTCAACAGAGGAAAGACAGAAAACAAAAAACAAAATAGAAGCGCCTTTTTGTAGTTTGGTAAAACATAAGAAAACAGTCTTGAATGATCGTCTTATATACGATATGTCTATTCCACAAACGAGGTTGATATAAGGACAGCGGTAACGGGGACAAGTAGAAGGCTAATGCGCAGCGGCTGGGAGTCGGTGATAGCTTAAAAATTTGCTGAGCGGAATTACATTTTCCTGTCAAGTTAAAATTGTTTTATCTCTTTCTTTATCAGACAACCCAGTCGTGGGCCAATCAGGCCTCCTGTTGTTTGTCTTTCTCATGTAAACTCATGTAAGGAGACATACAAAAGGAAAAATATACCTACTACTTTGTTGCATAAGGAAAAATCTAATCATAATGGGTTTAGAGGATATTTCGACCTCTGTTAAACATAGATATAGACAAGAGAAACGTGACCATGACGAGGGTAAATGGGAAGGAGAGTGGAGTGTGAGAGAAACTGTCTGTAATCTGTGCTCATTTTAAAGGTATTACAACAAACCGAACTACAAGGTAATCCGATTAACCTTAATCACTTTGTCTAAATTACCCTTTTTGCACAGTATGGGAAGTCAGAGAGAGATTCGCACCCATGGAACTAAAAACAGAGTCGTGTGAGGGAGGTGCATACTGTCGAGTGATTATGTGTCAGAAGGAGAGAGTGTGTATGCTTGTGGACTAAGTGCCAGTAACCCACAATTACGTGAGGCAGAAGAAAAAGACTGTAACCTGGGTTAGGGAGGGGAACCTGACAGCCACTGTAGTGCTGGGTCAGTGCCATCGTAACTAATACCTGTACCTTACCGGTTTGTATATGTGTGTGTGTGTGTGTCCACGGCATTCCGTTTATAACAGCAACTGGCCTTCGGTCATGGCGGTTGCAAGAAACTCTGTCTGAGCAACACCTAACGACATTACATAAACACTCACAGACACAGACACAGACACACACTCATATATTTATACAAAGTTACGTTTTCTTAGGCCAACAGATTTCTTATCAGGACTGAGATATGTATCAGGTTTCACGGGGATTGTGTTCTAAGGGAAGCAGTAACAACAACACAGGCGTGTTGTGTAAAGTTAATGATGTCATCTCGTTACTCCAAGGCCAATAAAAGTTCTTTTTTCTTCAATTCAATATTGTGCTCTATTGTATAGTGATAACTACTGTCAGTGTATGATGATTAATATGCCGGTGATCATCTGCCGATGATTGAATCGCCTTAACAGTGGGTATGATAGTTAAAACGTCGGTGATCGCATCACCTTAATGGATATGGTAACCAAGATGCCGGTGATTGTACGTATCATCATCTAGGCTTGGAATGATAACCAAAATGCCAGTACTGACTGCATCTTCTCACAGTGGGTTGATAAAGTTCTAGCACGGACTGTGCTAACACGGTGTAGATCCCTTTCCTAGGATCAGCCGTAAAGGACGGAGAGATTGTAACGGAAAACGCGTCTCGAGTGAAGGTCACACACACACACACATACACATACATATACACACATAGAGTTGCCTACGTGGAACCGACCGACATCTTTGTTTTGGTAATGTACGCCAGTCTCTTTCAACCAGCCTTGTTGTAAAACAATGAACGGCTGTTTTGTTTTCGGACGAAACTCGTCAAGTCCTTTAGTTATTGTCATAAATTCATATTCTGTAAAGAATTACATTTAGGCATGAGGCTTTTTTCTACTTCTGTACACTGTCTATGTCACACAGGGTATATATTCTGTTCCATGATGATGATGGGGAATGTAATTTTTGAAGAAATGACAGTAATTTGAATGAGCGAATGTGCTTTTCAAGATGGTGAATATTACTTTTACGCTCTTTACTCACATAACCTCAGTAGACTTTCTACATATAGTTAATCGCCTTTCTTGGTAACAGTCAAGATCAAATGTTTGGTAAAATCCCTTGGGATCGTTCGCCCATGTGGCCCAGATGTGACGGGCGTCGCCCAGGTTCAGAAAAACCCCGGGTTCGAAGGCGAAACACGGAAGCAAGGGGACTATCCCAACCCCACCCAGCAATCCTTATCCAACACCACGCAGATGGGTGTGGCTACAAGTGACAACGCTTGGTACATACAGATGAGCTGCTTAATGAAACATACAGATGAGCTGCTTAATGAAATACTCGAGACATGTTCTTGTTTATATATATATATATATATATATATATATATATATATATATATATATATATATATATATATATATATAT
>JAYMFT010226579.1:0-11265 GCA_038088735.1 Panulirus argus
TGTCGCTATATATATATATATATATATATATATATATATATATATATATACACACACACACTATCCTAAGCCAGGTACCTAATTTATCGTCCAACCCCGAAAGAAGGATGAACAGCTGGGTTGACTGTGAACCAACTAGGGCAAGCAGGAGTTGAACCTATGCGATCGACCCCGAACGGCCCCCGAATGCATCTCGGTCAGCAACTCGAACCGCTACACCACGGAGGTCAATGAACTCCTGGCAATGTAAATTACGGTGTCTTTGTCTTTTATCTTAATGAGAGGAAACATGCAGCTTGTTAGCTGAATACTAAGCTGTTACATTATCACACAGTACATGTTTGCTAGCTAAACTTAATCAATGTAGGCTAGCTTAGTCACTGAAGAAGTGCAATCGTAGATTGCAGATTATTTTGATATAGTTTGAGACAATCTTCCTTGCATCTGATAATATCAGATAAGACTGGTATCATTGATTAATTATTCATTACTGAATCTAATATCCTAGTTTTTACTCAATTCCCATTGCACTTCAATGTAGCCTATGGACACATAACTAGCCTGTGGGTGTAAGATAAAGGAGGGTTGATAAACGTAGATCTGTGTCTCTGTGTTTCTTATCTTATTTAAAAAGCAGACATGTAGATCACAAGCTGAGGTGTTGTAACAGCTACGTAGCTTAGTAACCAGGTTGTTTTAACTTTGCATGTACGAAGATAGATATGAGCTATTTGTGGGCATATCATAAAATTATGATCGTTTCGGCTGAGTTGGTCATGCCCATTTTCTATCCATATTGTTTTGGGAACTAAGCGCCCTTCATTGTTTATATTCAGTCACCACGTTGCTAGAGTGGTGTGTTTAGTTGTGTTCTCGGTTTTATTGGTATTGCTCGATCAGGATGTCAATTTAGAGTGCACTATGGTGTGAGTTAGCTTCTCCATTATTTTGAGTAAAATATTTACATATGAATATAATATTCTGTTACAGTGGTGTAGCCTTAGGCCTGGAGACTAACAATTTATAAATTAGGTAGGGATTTAGTTTACGATTATTTACATTTTAGGTGCTTATATGCACAATCATTGATAAGTAAGAGCAGATCAAATAATTGATTACATGATCCGGTGAAATGAAGTATCAGGTGCAATCTGTGAATGTTCTTTAATGCAATTTTATGTTTCTTAGGTTGAATAGATATGGTGAATGCTGTATATAGCAATAGTGCATCAGTATCCTGATCACGTTACAGTGGGATGGTATAACCAAGTATGAAAGGATGTATCGACTAAATCTTCCACATGAAAACAAATTATGTGTTTATATAATTTTAGCTCTCTTGTTAGACAAAAGAGGAAGTTTTATAGTCACCCTACGGCAGTGTATCTTTGTGTATTTGAATATAAAGTACGAGAATGCTTGTGATTTCTTCGTTCGTAGAATAGATATTTTTCAGCTTCAGAATAGCATTACCTCGCTGACCTTGTTTTAATTTGGCATGAAAGATAACAATATAGATAATCTAATTTCCATTATCTATTCTTATCAAATGACTAATCTTTGCATGCTCAAGAATTTCCAGAAGATGAATGATTTCATAATTGGTTCTCCAGAGTGCTGCCGAAGAGACCCCAGGCAGAGAGGGGTGCAGAGGCAACTGGATCAGTGACCGGATCGGTAGGGTCAGCAACAGCTCCAACTGGAGGACTGGCAGCGCCATCAAGGTCAGTGGCTGCAGCAGAATCCAATGAGGTTGGGGAAACCCAAGTGCTCCCGAACACTTCACACAGGCGCGTCCACAGACCCCAGTCGTAACTGCAGGTAATAAAATATGTTTAGTGCCTTTTTTTATGTTTTTTTACGACACACAAGCACTGCGTTCGTACACAGAGGCAGCAGAATGTTGGACTGCAGATCAAATTTTTAAAGAAGGGAAGGCTTTACCCATGGATTTTGTTAGAAAAAAAAGTAGGATGCTTAGGTTATATCCAGTTAAATTCTGCGGGTGTAAATGCGATTAAACACACGTACGAAGCTGTGAAGTAGTGTCAGGTTTCAGTTAGCTGTACAGGAGTCACTAGGGAGAGTCAGCTGGAATTTCCCAGGAAAAAAAAATTAGTAGATACACAAACATAAAAACCCGATGCCCACTAAGCGACAGAGAAAGTCATGCGACGTGAGGAAGAGAGGATTGAAACACTCTCTGTTTGATGATACTGACAGAGTGTTCCGGACAGTGTACAAAACTGTAAAGTCTGGAACACGTATTCATAGATCTGCCATCAGGTGTAGACCTGCAGATTTAAAACAGTCTGGATATCGGTCGTACATAGCTTGCACTCGGACAAAACGTGCAAAAATAGCCTTACGCCTTCCAGACGAAATAAGACTCGTGGAAATTGTTATCCATGGTTAATCGAAATTGTTTGTTCTTACTGTTCTGTTCACCATGGTAAGCAAGAGGCCTAGTTTTCATACTGGTGAGCCTGCAGCATTTATTATAGATGTAGTAGAAGTTCCAGGTACAAATGCAGAAACAGTCTTTGAAGAATTTGTTAAGAATCTCTCCCATCATGGATTCACACAATGAATTCTTAAAGGACAGCTGATTTGTCATGCATGCGGTGGAGCCTCTGTGATTTTTGTAGTACATCAGTTGTGGCTTCCAGGCTTGTTAGAGATTCTCTAAATATTCTGATTTGGCTCTGCATAAATCATCGTCTAAAATTAAGTGAGGTGGACACAATGCGTGAGATTGTAAGAATGAATCAATTTCAGAGTTTCTTTGCAAGAGTCTACTGCTTGTATCTCGTGTTAGTAAAGAATAGACAGGAACTGGCTTCATGTTGTGGAGCATTATCGGGCAACTCCTTGATATGGGCAGAGTCTTGAGTATCTAGTGGGTGGCATCCAGCCTTAGAACATTAAGAACTGTTTGGACGTAGTATCCTGCACTGCACAAATAACCTCCACATACCCCAATCATATTTCCACAGAAAGGAACATGTTCAATGCCTTATTGAAGCGACTTACAAGTATTATAGTCGTGCTTATCTTGTGGTTAACGTATGTTGCCCTGGTGGAGCTGTCACAATTTTCAGTCGGACCTGAATTGGAAAAAATGAAAGCCAAAGAGCACAATACATCACTTTACCGGCAGATCTGCGTCCTGACACGACGTTTGCAGCTGCCAGTCCCAATCTCTACAAACAAAGTAAACGCAACAAGCATCACAATCTGTTTTGAGGAGACTTGCTTTGCAAATTCCAAGTTTCGACAGAAGCAACTAAATTTAGCTTTCTTTTTTTAAAGACATTGACTGAGTCTGGAGAAGCGAATGGGGTGCTTACCCCCCGTGTTGAAGAAAAACAAAATCAGGGAAGATTATCAAATCTTCACAGAGCAGATGAAAGCTACTGAACCGGCAAATTGGCGTGAACAATATGGTATCATGTATGGTGAAGGGAAAATTCAAACTCTGCGTCATTTTCTTATTCCTGTTAAGCAGTGCCTAGGGTCTGAGAGGGACGAGAGAATTCATAGAAAATGTCCAGACACACTATGGTCTCTTACAAGAAGCGTAAACACACTTGTGGTGCCAACAGCTGACTGTGAGATAGAGAGGCTTTAGTTATATGAGCATCAGCAACAGTGGAGCTCGATAGGTTATGGAAATGACAGGACCGTCAGCTTCGTTTTTTTATCAGATGTGTTGACCCTCCCCTTATACAGTGCTCCCTACCTTCTTTACACCAGGAGATGGGTGACAAAAAAGGCATTTTTCGGTGACAGATGAATCTTCGAGCACAGAGCTCCGATAAAAGAAGGTGGAAAATGTTTTGATGTGACTGGTTTGTGTTCTGTCTCGGATCATTTGAAACATTTTGTGTCTATGATTTAGAGCTAATTATGACATTTCTGATGCTACTTTACCTTTCGCTGTTCAGAACATATCTTTGCCAGTGTGCATATTTTGCCGACCGGTACACCAGACTAGTCTCAGATGTTCAATTCTGACTTTACCATAGTAAGTATGATATGATATATCAGTGTTTATCACATTTCCTTCATCATTGAAAGCCTAACACGTATGTATATTTAGCTGAGTTCAGCGGAATGATTATTACATGGTTATGTAATGCGTTGTGAGTATGGGAAAGGGAAGTAGTGGTAGAGTGTGATTAAAATGAATTTATTATAATATTCTTAGAGAAAAAATTCCAAATTAGCTCTGAAAAGAGTATGGAAATCACACACACACACAAAAAAAAAAAATATTCAATTAGTGATTCTTTGCTGTATATCTTTCCCTCGAACGTCATCAGAATATGGAATCGAGCATCTACATAATTACCTTTTTCTAATCACAAATTTTTACGGAAGGTTGATACTGTACACCAATTCGCTCTATGCCGTTCACGCTTCACACCTCCTTGCAAGTTCAGGCCCCGATGTCTCAAAGCATCTTCTCCTCCATCCCTCCACTTCCTTCTTTGTTTCCTCCTTTTAGCTGTTCCCTCAACTTCCCACGAGTATACCTTCTGTTCAACCCCTCCCCACTCATCCTCTCCATATGGCTAAAGCATATTAACACACCTTCTTCAGCTCTCTCATACATGCTCCTGTCACTGCCGTCCCCACTCATTTGTCCTCAAACATTTGATTTCCAATACATGTACCCTTTTATGAACTTTTTTCTATCTAAGGTCCACGCCTTGCATCCATTCAGTACCTTAGTGACTACTGCACCTCACACACACCTATCTTTGCCCTTAGAGACGCTCCTCAGTGCGTCCAGGACCTTTGCCCCCACAACCACCCTGTGGCCCACCTCAGCTCCCACGTATTTTCCCATAATCCATTCCTGCAAAAATTTTTCCTGCCTATATATTTTCTGTATAGGACGTGATGTTCCGTCGGTGCTGTTTCCCCGTCGCTTGATATGCCGGAGGGAGTAGTGGAATGAGGGGAGCCTTCTGCTTTACTGTCCTGTCTCCATCTACATAGATCAAGAATTCCGGCAGATGACATAGCCATAGACCATCACAATGCTTCTGTTACTTGGCTTCCTATTTTCACAAGATTACACAGGTGTCCATTATCCAAACTCCCGTCTCACATGTACTATCCATCTGTGTCACTCAAACCCAACATCCAAGACCACAGCCCACATCCATCACCCACACCCGCTTATCAGAATCATTCATCCAATGCAGTCACCAACACTCGTCACCCAGTGTAATCACCAACGCCCATCGTCTCTAAAGCCATCACCAACACCGATCTCCAACGCTCATCTCCACAGCGGCAGGACAGTCTGTTGGGAACATGAGCCTGTGACTGGGACCTATTACTTGCTGCCTCAGGGAGGCGCTCACGGTCTCGTCTGCTTTTTTTTTCTTTCGTACGATGGAGAGGACAGGAGGAGCAGCAGAGAAAGTGAGAGTAGGGAGAAGACGGCGCGAGAGAGGAGAGTGGGAAGGGAGGGACGGAAGAAGAAGGGAGAGGGTGAAGAAGATTATAGGGTGAAGGACGGTTGGGGAGAGTCTCAGGCGGAGAGAGGAGGAGGAAGAGGGGAGAGTGCAGGAGGGAGGCAAAATATGGGACGTGAGCAAAATGAGAGAGAGAGAGAGTGAGAGGTGGAGGGTGGGTGAGAAGGAACGGCTGGGATAGGAATAATATTTGAAGGAAAGGGAAAGAGAAGGTCTGATATATGAAGGAAAGGGAGAGACTGGATGGAAAAGGCTGCTAGCAAGAGAGCGAACGTGGAAAGGCGGATAGAATGAGAAGGAAGGAGAGGAATCCCGTGCATGTCTGAAGTGAGTGCAGCGAGAGTTGAGGAAGTTGGGGTTCGGTAGACAGGAAAGGAAGTGACAAGTGAGGGACAGAGGAGGTAAAAGTAACAGGTGTGGTGTTGGTGGTGATAAGGAGTATGGTGCAAATAGAGGCAAAAGGCCTTTTTTGCAAAACACTTACAAATTCCCGCTACTTATTTCACCACTTTACACTATCCTCCCCCTTGCACACTACGGTCTCACTTTACGACTGTTGTACCCTACTTAACACTACGATCGCGCACACCACTCTTCTGCTGGACTTCACTCATGTCCCAAACACAGTCCAATTACACACCTTTTATCTATTTCACTCAGTCATCACTGTCGTCCACACTACTCTTGTCCTCTTCCAAACGTGTAACTTAAAGACATATTGGTCGTTCCACTCAACTGTCTGCACATATTCTAAGGACATTTTATATCGTCCTGCTGCCCACCAGTGTCCTATATCTTCACCATATTGTCCAAAAACGCACCAGTACTTTACTCCAAGTTATTCTTTTTTTTTTTTTTTATCCTATTCCACATCAGAGATCTGTTCCTAAACTCTTTTGTCCCACTCCACTTTCAGTTCTATCCCACTCCACCTTCACTTCTATCCCACTCCACCTTTGCTTCTATCCTACTCCACCTTTACTTCTGTCCCACTCCACCTTCACTTCTATCCCACTCCACCTTCGCTTCTATCCCACTCCACTTTCGTTTCTCTCCCGCTCGACCTTCACTTCTATCCCACTCCACCTCACTTCTACCCCACTCCACCTTCGCTTCTATCCTACTCTACCTTCACTTCTATCCCACTCCACCTTCGCTTCTATCTCACTCCACTTTCACTTTTATCCCACTCCACCTTCACTTCTCTTCCACTCCTCTTTCGGCTCTATCCCACTCCACGTTCACTTCTATCCCACTCCACTTCATTTCTATCCCACTCCACCTTCGCTTCTATCCCACTCCACCTTCACTTCTATCCCACTCCACGTTCACTTCTATCCCACTCCACCTTCACTTCTATCCCACTCCACACAACTGTTCCTCTTCGAGCCATTTCTTTTTATTCTTTCAGCTTTTTATTCACCTCTTCCAGTTGGCTAGAGGGAAGGTGATAGCCCGTCGCTGAATTACTGAGGCAAGACGAGAAAAAAAAGTGTAATTTTTTACACGGCAACCTGTGAAGGAGCGGGTATTGTTGGCTTTGAAAAAAGTGGATACGCTCCGAGCACAGATGCTAGACCCGAAACACAGTTTTTTACGACACACTGTAGAGAAAAAAGGTTTACGATACTGATAGCTTTTGTATTGTATAATGGATGTTGCTGAAAAAGTCCGGCCTAGTATGTGTCTTGTGTGTGTGTGTGTGTGTGTGTGTGTGTATGTGTGTGCGTGTGTGTGTGTGTGTGCGTGTGTTTGCGCGTGTGTGTGTTTGCGTGTGTGTGTGTGCAGAGAGAAAGAGGAGGTTATAGCCTGCTTCCGCTGCTTCCCATGGAAGCGTTTCTTTCCAGCCTGGATCCTTCAGTTTCTCCATTGGTGCCACACACACACACACACACACACACACACACACACACACACACACACACACACACACACACACACACTCCCTAGCCTTCTGTCATAGAATCAATCGAGACTGTCTTAAGCCATTTTTTTTTTCTTCTTTCCAGACTTTTCTAGGTTCCAGTACTGACCCTTACCAGGTTTCTTACTTCGTTGGGCAACAATGCATTTAAGTCTTTTCATCATTCTTGCCGAGCTTTCGTATATTTTTGTCTGCTGTCTTTTGTTTTTTTTTTATATTTCACGGCGTTAGAAGCAAATCATACTCAAATACTCCATTTCTCTCTTACTGTGAAGCATCTTCAGGTATTCTTTTCTGCGCTTTGCAGTGTGTTTCCTGGAACAAATATCGTATATCTTCGTCTTTTTCTCGACCGTGCAGTTGCTTCTTTCACTCTTTCGTAACAGTCCATGTATTCCGTTCCTTCAGTTTTAATAGAGAAGAGTTTCTGAATCATGTCCTGTTAACTTTTCCTTCCTTTGTTCTTAACCATGAAACACAGCGTTGTCTTAATCTCGCTTCGCTTAAAGATGGATTTTATTGCTTTCATCATCAGATTTCTAGCTCTCGCCTGAGGAGGTCTCATTATCATACCGCTCATTTTCTGACTTAGAGATTGTAATGTCTTAAGTGAGAACTCTTCCAGATTTTCATTCATGACCCATATATTATTTCTGATGCTATTTTCATTGCCAATCACTTTGACATATTGGTTCCTTGAACGGTGTTGCTGTATTACTATTAAACTATCTGAGACTTGATCTATTTCATACATACTCATCTTTTCCGCCATAAGTGGTGGCTTTAGGATTAAGTAGATGATCCTTCGAGGACATATCCTTCATGGATTTTTGTATTGCGACCTGTTGGTGAAGAACAAGTTGGGGCTTTAGGAAGGGGAGAGGGCATGTGGAAATTAAACATTTGCATATATAACAAGTCGCGGGGGAATTTCTAGACAAGTGGAAGAAGTCCATGCAACATTAATTGAGTTTAAAAGCGGCGTGTGGTTTAATTGAATAGGACAACGCTTTTGGAATAGTTCTGTTGGTGTACATATGGAAACATGTCAGTAGTATGAGGAACCCCCACAGTGGAAGTGGTATGTGTTATGAAATAAATACGGCAGTGCCTCAGGTCTGTTCGATGTCATCGTGGTTATTCAAAGTGTTTTATGGATGAGGCATTGTTTGATGTGCGAGTGAGGTGTAGGGTGTGAATGAGTCTGGAGTGATACATAACCGTGGACAAAGAGATATCCAAGTTCTGGGGTATTACGTCCAGAACCTCGGGCCTGTAGGTGTTACATGAGACACTGGTTAAGTTTGAACCTTGAAGGGGCTCCTGCCTTCATCATTGATGCCACCCAAGCCACTACCGCCACCACTAGTACACCACCCTAGCCGCTACCACCACCACTTGTACCGCTCCTGCCACGACTACTACCCCTTCCACTACCCTACCCACCTCTATCACCACTTGCACCGCCCTAACCACCGCCATCACCGCCACATACACAATCAACAACATCACCACTGACACATGCGCCACTTTAATTACCACTGCTCACTACTTGTAACATCTGAACCGTCCTATTCACCACATTTACCTGCGCCATCCTAATTACTTCCATCTCCTGTGCCATTTCGTCACAAAAACAAATACTTTTCCATTCTCACCATTTTAAGATCATCGTAAAAGAACTACTTCAAAGGTAATTATTCACTGAAGATTCGCCTTCCTTACTCTAAAAGATTAAGATCGTATATATTCACCCAGTCCTCAGACATAGTTCCAGCTAGTTTCTTTCAAAACGTAGACATTCAAAGGACGGTGGCAAAAGAATTATAACTGATAATCCCATTTTTGTTGTGTAAGTTCCTGCGAGACGTGTTTTTCCTCAGCACGTTCCTCTCCTCTTGAGGATATACATATTCCAGGAGGAGCAAACATATTGGTTATATATTTACCCGCTGCTGGGGAGGAAAAGCGAGGGTTAATCAGCGCCATATTTCTTGATGGGAATGAGTAGATGATTAGACGAATTATTCATTCGTATATGTAAGTTTAATTTGACGTAAGTACTATATTCTGTACTGGTTTCTCTCTCGAGATCAAAGAGACCAGACACATCATAGTTCGACAGGAATTTCATTCTTAATGCCTCGAACACTACACACCTCTCCACTGCTTAGCACTCTTCACAGAACGAGCGCTGGTCTCCTACCGTTGTCCAATTTTCAGCCTTGCTGGAACCACTTCCAGTCGTCGACTGGAGTGAGCATTCGTTTCACTGCTGCCAAGGGGAGTTCTGGATCCGAGTCTGCCTCTGGTTTTCCATTCATTTTCTGAGCTGGTATTTAATTAATCGGAGCTTCCTATCGCTGTGTGGAACAGGTGTCGAGAGTCGAGAGAGGCAGTCGTGATCGTCTTGACTCGCTAATCGGCCAGTTTGTACCTAGAAATCACGATGTGAAAAGGAACCCAGAAAAGTTTTACTGTCTCCCGTCGATCGGATATCACTTTAAGCTAAGCTTGGCTCTACCCTGTCAAGCGGCGAGCTGGGAGAAGGTAAAGGTCGGACAGTGCTTGTGTGAGTACTGGACAGACTCTCAGGCTTGAAGTCGGTTGGTATAACGTCCAGAAGTCTCTTAGCCAAATTGTCGGGCGAGCTGACGTTAAGAATAATTTACCCAAGATAGGAGTCAAAGTTGTGTCAGATGTTCAGAGTATTTGCCAAGCTAGATGTCGGGCAGCTTAGCATTCAGAATAGTCCGTCAGGGTAAAAAATAAAGCAGTCTAACGTTCAGGGTTGCACGTGAGGGATAGAAGAAAGTCAGTGTTTTTGTTCCGAACTCTTCCAAAGCAGGAGTCGCGACAGTCCAGTGTGGTCCTAGGCTAGGAGTCTAGTGGTCTAATAATTAGCACAGTGAGCTACGCCTTTTTATGATGTCTTGGTCCTTCAGATTCTTATTGTGTTTACGCACTTCTCACCGAAAGCGGAGTAAAAGCTCTTAGTACTGGAACCGAATTATGCAACAGCGTAAGAGAAAGAGTATTATTAGAGAAAATGGAAAAAGGGAAAATGTTTCATTACTCACTAGTCCTCGGCCAGATTCTTTTTATAACTTATATAAAGGATCTATAATCAGGCCTGTTGCCTAAAGTCTCTCAATAATTGGAAGTGAGGTTATAAACGAAAATGATGATACACATACTCAAAATGACTTAAAAATTATTAACCTAGTCCGAATTATGGCGTATGATAATTTGACGTAGGCAAGTGTAGAAGGATGCATTTTTGAGGTAAGAAAAGGAATGCTATTCGAGGATATTTGGTAAAGGCAATTCTATAGATCTGAGAAAAGACGTTCGTTGAGGTATTCATAAGTAAGTATATAAATCTTCTTAGGAAAAAATGAGTTTCAATTGAAAATATAAACAGCATGTGAAGCGTCACTGCTATAAACTTTCATTACAAAACATCGGATTCCATATTGACCCTCTGTGACTCGCTCGTGAAACCATATCCTGTTCATGTCGTATAGTTCTGGTCTCCACATTATCAGTATACGAAGCACAGGCTCAAGAGAATCCAGATGAGGTTAACGAGATTTAAACCTGAATTAAGAAAGAAACCAAAATATGAAAGGTAAATGAATTTGATCTGTTTTCTCAACACAAGAGAAGGATTCGTGGTGGCGTATTGTAAATGGTTGAAAAAGAACGAAGGATTTGAAATGCGTGCACAGGGTGGAACGCAGACGAAGGATCTGAAAGGCGCGCACAGGACGGAACGCAGACGAAGGATCTGAAAGGCGCGCACAGGACGGAACGCAGACGAAGGATCTGAAAGGCGCGCACAGGACG
>JAYMFT010226590.1:0-11265 GCA_038088735.1 Panulirus argus
CATATATGTGTGTGTGTGTGTGTGTGTATGTGTGTATACCATATGTACATAATTTCATACTTTTACACATGCATACATGTGCACACACATAAACATACAAACAGACAGACAGACACAGACACACACACACTAACGAACATACATGTACGAAACACAGACACACATCCAGAGCCTCCCAGACCGGCGGAGCCACTAAGGAAGGAAGCTGCGGAAACTGTGGTAAAAAGCCCAGGATGTTGCCTTGGCTGTGGGAGCCGTGTGTGTGCGACCTGCAGCAAGTGCTGGTGGTGGGGAGGAAGGGAGGCAGGGGAGAGAAAGAGGGAGATGGATTAGACAGAGGGAGAGGGAGTGGATCTAGACGGAGACGGAGGGAGGGAGGGAAGTACGGAAGAAAGGGAGGGGAGGAAATGAATCAGACGGTTTACAGACAGGAGAGGAAATCGGAAAATTTCGTCCGGCAGAAACGGAACCTCTTTAGCCTGAACGCGACCCTTCACGACCCACGACTCTAGAAATTATTATTCTTATTATGATAATCATTATTATTATTATCATTATTATTATTATTATAATTATTACCATTATTATTATTATTACTATCATTATCATCATTATCATTGTTATTATTATTATCATTACTATCACTATATGCAAGAATGATATAGTTCTTATATCTTTGTTTATCTATCATTCTCTTGTCTATCTATTAATTCCTTGGCAACTGCCGTCAGCGTTGCCACCGCCAGGAGTTCCGAAAATCGTAGAATAAATTCTTAAGGTGATCCCTTCCTGGAAGGAGACGACACGACACGACGACGCGCCCCTCGCGTTGCTATCACAGAACTCACACACACCTGCTGATTATCGCGATAAAAAAAGATAACGGATGACTAAGACGGGAGTCCTGACCTACACTCAAGATAACGTCTATGGCAGTACTGTCCCGAGGTTGTGCATCATGGAAAACGAGACAAGCTCGATGAATAAACACACTCACGCACACACACACTCACAAACACATTTTTCATTCTTGTTCGCCGTTTCCACTTTAGCGAGGAAGCGCCACGAACTGATGAAAAAAGGCCACATCCGCTCACACTCAGTCTCTAGCTGTCATGTGTAATGCACCGAAACCACAGCTCCCTGTCCACATCCAGGCCCCACAGACCTTTCCGTGGCTTACCCCTGACCACTTATCAAAATGCCTTGGTTCACTCCTCATAGAGGAAATGCTCCAATTCGTTCTATCCCTTGCACGCCTCACACCCTCCTGCATGTTTAGGCATCGAACCTTCACTTAAGCATCTTTCACTCCATCTCTCCACCTCCGGATCCTTGGTTTCCCCCTTTGCCTTGTTCCCTCCACATCTGACGTGCATACTTTATTGGTCATTCTCTCCACACTCATCCTCTCCATCTGTCCAAACCATTTCGGGACACCCTCTTCGGGCCTCGCAGACATACTCTTATCAGTACCACACCTCTGTCTTCTGCTATCATTTCCTATTCGATCACGCCTCTTCAAATTACATTTCATCCTCAGAAATGCGTCTCTTGCACATCCACCCCCTAATCTGTGCTTTGTCATCTACGCCCAAGCCTCTCAACCATCGCACACCGTCGGGACCCCTTTACCATGAAAACATACCCGTCTTTGCCCTCACCGACAATGTACTCTCTCTCTCTTTCCACACACTCTTCAGTGCGCCTCGGACCTTATCCCCCTTACCCACCCTATGGCTCGATTTAACTTCCATAGTTTCATTTGCTGCCATGTCACAGGTATCTAAAACGTTACATTTTCTCAGAGTTCTGTCCAGTTAGTTCACACGCGAAATAATCTTTTTCTCTCCACCATTTACTCTCAAATTTCTCCTTTCACGCACTTTCCCCAAAGTCAGCAACCAGTTTCTGCGGTTCCTCACACCCATCCGTCAATAGCGCCAGGTCATCAGCAAACAACAACCGACTTACTTTCCAGCCCCCCCCCCCCACTACCACCATCACTACTACCACCACTTCCCCAACCTCATCTTCAATAGAATGCAGACCTGCTCCTCTCTCCAAGAGCTTTGCATTTACCTCCCTCACCGCCCCATCCATGAACAAATCAAACAGCCATGGTGATAATGCGAACCCCAGCGGCAGACCCATTTTTACCTGGAACCACTCACCACCCTCTCTTCCCACTCGCACACACGTTCTATCTCGATAAAAACTCTTTACTTCTAACAGTTTTCTTCCTAAATCATGTATTCGTAACAAGTCCCATCATTCGTAACACCCTATCATATGCCTTCTGCAGATCCATAAATGCCACACACAAATTCTTCTGATTCTCAAAGTATTTCTCACACACATTCCTCAAAGATTACATCTGATCCACACATCCTTTACCACTTTTGAAGCCACCACTCACTACCTTTTCTCACTTACCCACCTCCCACTTTCCGCATGCCACACACTTCTCTCGCACATGTCAGAACTGTTTTCCTGTCCTAATTACCTCCCATTCCCCACTCATTTTCCTAGCTTCATTTACTCTCACCGTTTTCTATTCTACACTCAGTCCTTCCTAGTATCTCTTCGCACAAGCTTTTCTTTTTTCCCAAGTTCACCCACTTTCACAACCTTCTTCCCACCCACACAATTTTCTCATCTACAAAGCCTTTACTAATCTTCACCCTCGCCTCCAACAGGTAATAATCTGACATCCCACCAGCTGCCCCTCTCAGCACGTTTATATCCAAGAGTCTCTCTTTTAATGCCTATCAATTCGTACACAATCCAGTGATGCCCTCTATCCATCTTTCCTTCTCATCCACAAATGATTATGAATATCCCTCTTTTTAAACGAGGTATTCCTAATCACCAGTCCTATTTCAGCACAAAACTCCATAAGCTGTTCATCATTTTTGACTCACGTCACTGAGTACCCCATGCTGCCAAATCATACCCTTAACTGCCACACTTCCCGTTCACGCATTCTAACTACCCATTAGTAATACCCGACCCCTCGCATCAAAATTGCTGCCAGTCACGCTCATGTGCTTCCTAAACACTAGCCTCTCCTCCCTTCTCTCACTTCCCGGTGCATAAAAACTAATAATCACCCACATCTTGTTATACACTTTCCTATATTCCCACAACTCCTGCTTCAGGAACAGTGCTACCCCTTCCTTAGCTCTCGTCCACACACCAGTCCCTGACTTTACCCGTAAGACATTTTCAAACTAATATTCCCCCTTACCTTTTGAGCATCGTTTCACTCAGAGCTGAAACATTCAGGTTCCTCTCCTCAAACATACCATCTATCCTTCCCTTCTCCTCATCTTGGTTACATTTTAGACACCCAAGCCTGAGCCTTCGAGGAGGATGAGCACTCCTCGTTTGGCTCCTTCTTCCGTTCCAACTTTTATAAATTCAAAAAAAGGGGGAGGGGGAAACGTTTCCACTCCCTTCTCTCTCTCTCTACCGCTACTTTAAACTAACTTCTGTGACACGCAGAGAGAGAGAGAGAGAGAGAGAGAGAGAGAGAGAGAGAGAGACATCGTATTCCACTACGATTTCCCCTTTGCAGATTTTATTGACACTAGATGTCTCCCCTCATCAGGGTCTAATTTTCGTCGGCTGGTTTATCGCAACGGAAAAAGTGGGAAAAAATTATACCATTAATTCAAATTATGTAAAAAAAAAAAAGAGAGAGATAAAACTCCAATATGCCCCACATCTTCCGTTCCAGACACTGCTACCCGTGTATCACTCCCGAAGCCAGCGTGAGATGTGGGAGTTTCAAGGTACCAATACGAGTATATAAATAAAAAATGGAGTATTTGTATAATACTAAAACTAATGTATATTCTTCTCTCCCTCAGGAAGATGTATTCGACAGTTTCCATCTGTTGTGCGATTGTTTACAAGACGTATGGAGTACAGTCCGTTGGTGTGGTCGCTGGAGTCAAAAGCCGACTTGAACGTTCGCTGGCAATATTCCTCGCTGGACCACCGACAGGCACCTTGAGGCTCTGGTTCAGAGGATGTGGTGATGTTTTACTTCCTCTTCGGTGCTTTCGATGAGCAGGATGTAATATTTTTTGAAGAAATTTATGACTTTCTTTATCTTTTGCAGAGATATTTTCTTTTGAGAAGGTGGTCAAGGCGATTCTGGGTTCATATGCTGGTCGGAGGACGTCCGGGTTCGTATGCTGGTCGAATGTCGTCTGGGTTCAAATGCTGGTCGAAGATCGTCTGGGTTCAAATGCTGGTCGAAGGTCGTCTGAGCTCATACGCTGGTCGAGGGGGTCGTCTGGGTGAGTCTTTGGCTCGAGGTGCCATCCTGGTTTGCCTCGATCTGAAAAACCATGATTTTCTGAGTCAGGTTCAGGACATGTCTCACACCAGGCGCCACCTGCCTTTCCAGGGGTCTCTGCTGACTCTGTCCTCTCAGGTCCTGTCCTTCTGGTATTCGTGAGCCCCAAGGTGGGCCCTTGAATCGTGGGTTCAGCGGGGCCACCTGAATACCAGGAAGGACGGGAGTTCCCAACATTGTCAGTAGTGACCGCTGGAGAGGGCGGCTGACGCCTGTGTGTGTGGGCACAGTCCACGTGTTCTCGACTGAGTTCAAGATATGTCCTTTTCCACACTGAGGCAAGTCCAGATGGCGCCTGGAGCCTCCTCTTCTAATCACAGACTTCCAGACGCCGTGTATGCGAATCTCTGGAACACCCCCGATCCCTGGACCGAGGCTGAGGCCAAGTGGCGGGTCAGCCATCCGCCGCTTTGGCGAAGTGACACAACCGTCTCTGCTGGAGGGAGTCTGGGAGGAAGGGACGGACGGACGCCACGGCGGCAAGGTGTACCGGGAGAACGATGCCTGAAGACAGCACGAAGACCCTCAGATGAGCTACACTCGTTTACCTGAGGAGAGAAAAGACCTTCGTTGGAGACTTTGGCTCACGTAGCACACATCTGACGGTACCTCCTACCCCTACGGTGGGTCTTTGGCTCCTTGTGTGCGTGTGCGTGTGGAGTCCTGGCGATATTCAAGGAGAGAGGAAAGCTTTATGATTGAGATTACGAGTGCTGTGCGTCACGTGACGGAGAGAGAGAGAGAGAGAGAGAGAGAGAGACAATGATGATTTCCTGTAAACATTCAGGCCCGCCCTGGTCGACAGTCGGGAGCCCTGATAACATTATACCAATCGCTGATATTTCGTGATTGGTGAGACGACGAGGGTAATGCCGGTTAATATACTTATCTGCCGTTGGTGGCGCTGCTAAAACAGGTGGGGGTGAGGGTGGGGTGGGGGGTGATACATGCAAAAAAAATCGCATCCGGGCGCACCGAGTCCCTCTCTCTATTATCAGTCCTCAGTCACCCCCGACTCAAAAACGTACGCCAATGCCTTTAAACATCTCTCGACGAGCAAGTACGCAAATTTGGCGTAGCTAAAACGCATTTATTTTCAATGACTTTAAACATCCCTTTCATCCAGCAAAGTTGGGACGGGAGAGGGAAAAAAAAAATGGTAAATGAATATTAGAATGATTACAGTCTGGTCACAAAGAGATTCATTACACATCAAACAATCCGGGCGAAAATGTTGAGCGTTTTATTTACACCCGCTAGCGTTGGAAGTCGGGAACCCTTATGTGTGTGTGTGTGTGTGTAATTACCTGTACACGTACATGTATGTGTGCAGAAATAATGGATATAATAATAATAATAATAATAATAATAATGTCAACCACCAACAACAATAATAATAATGATATTAATGATAATAATGATAATGATAATAATAATAATAATAATAATAATGATAATAATAAAATAATAATAGTAATACCAATAATAATAATAACAATAATAATAATAATAATAATAACAATGAAAATAATAATAGTAACACCAATAATAATGATAAAAACAATGATAACAGTCTTTATTGACCTCTTCCCTCCCGTTTAGGGAGGCAGTGCCTCCTGACCCAAGCGGTTCAATGCAGCACTGACACCCTCGTCTGCTAAGGAGGAGCTCAGTACTTCCCAGGGTCAGTCAGTCTTACGGCTGGATGAAGGGGCTGCAGTCATTATAACCACAGTAAGAAGTGTGCACAGTACCTCCGTCCTCCAATGGGAGGATGGGATATATAGGTAGGGTGGTCTCGGGCCATATGGAACTAATTAGGTCCAAGCGGGTTGCAAATGGAGTGTCGGGGGTCGGACGATTCGCCCGCGTTGCTGGCTGAGGGAGACATCTGGGAAGGCATGGCCGTCGGCCACCAACCAGGGTAGGCGATGGCACCCGTTCTTGCACGTGAAGCAATAATGTTTCTTGGTCGTGGATGTGTACCTGTTTGTATATAACAATTAATAATAATAATAATAATAATAATAATAATAATAATGATGATAATTATAATTATAATAATGATAATAATAACTGAAATTATACCAATGATTATAATATAATTATAATAAAACTAACGACTTGAGTCCAGTGTAGTTAAAGGCTGTAAATGCGTATAAAAAAGACACTCCCTGTAAACAATGGAGCTAGAAAAATGGGAGGGGAGTTGTTAAAAAAGACAGTTTTGATACAAACATTAGTGTGGCAGTTTATTGACTGCGGTGTTTGCAGTGGTTGGGGGTGTGGGCTGTTCTTGTAGCGGCCTGTACGAGTTAGCATGGATGGGTTCGATGCGGTTGTGGTGGCGAACTGAAACTCGGGGAAGAGGGATCCCCTGGTGGCAGGACGTGACGGTGGCGAGTATGGTGCAAGTAGCTGGTGTAGATGTTCCTGAGTTCTGGTGTAGGGAGGTCTTGAGGCGAGACGACAGTAGGAAGATTTGATGATGGTGCTGACGTGTTCCTTCTAGCTTAGTTCATCGTCCAGAGTGACCCACAGAGAAGCTTGGTGGACTGGACAACCTGGAGGGGACTGGGGCCTAGTGAGACAGTTGGGAGTAGGACAGGGCTGGAATGTTGGTGGACAGAACAACTTGGAGGGGACTGGGGCCTAGTGAGACAGTAGGGGGTGGGACAGGGCTGGAAGCTTGCTGGACAGAAAAACCCGGAGGGGACTGGGGCCTAGTGAGACAGTTGGGAGTGGGACAGGGTTTGGAGAGAAGGGAGTTTGCATTTCCAAACCGCTCACTTCGTTTCAGGTTCCCCACACCACTGGCCGTTGCCCGACCGTTGCAGTTTTTGTGGATTTTGAGGCGGGGTGATAAGATTTCTCCGTGCGTCACTCGCGAATTATTCTCTTACGGAGGACCTTGCAGAGGTTCGCGTTCCTTTTGGTAGACGATCCGATCCTGTTGTCACTTTGCTTTTCTTCTTGCGGGTTTGATCCTGGCCCCTTCAGCTGGGTCGAATCCAGGCCCCTTCAGCTGGGTCGAGTCTTCCAGGTTTCTCAGAGAAGGCGTGATAATCGACATGGCACGGGCAAAACATGTCCCAATCGAGGCCATCTCGTGTAAAGGGGAGAAAATGATGATTGGTAAAGAGAGTAGAAATCAATCTGGGTTTTGCAGGTATTTGTGGACCTGACCCATAAAGGTCGAAAGATTATATGAAGGAAAGACAAAGCAAAGGACAAAATTCCACAGCCTAGCTCTTCGAGGGAAGAAGGAAGGTACCATAACAGACAATCCTCGAGTGGCCGGTCTCCACACAGAAGCTATAGGAAGCAGCAGTCATACGCGTGCCACGGGTCCAAACCTTGGGGGGTTGAGACACATACAGACAGTTTACAAGAACAATGGATGAAATAATACCTATAGAAGAGAGAGAGAGAGAGAGAGAGAGAGAGAGAGAGAGAGAGAGAGAGCAGCTGCAGCAGCATCATCGCGGCGTACCGAAAGGAAGGGTTGCAGGGAGGTGATGCCAGGAGAATTAAAAAGACGGAAGGCCTATGATTCCACTCCACTTAAGAGAGAGAGGTGGAGGAGAACGAACTACCCTCCGGGTGTGTGAGCAGCGCTCCACACACTGGGGGAGATTTATACACCCCTGTAGATATGAGACACCTGCTCACAAGAAGACGGGGATGGGTGAGTTGGTTGGTACTCGTCATCCACGTTGAGTTAACCCCAAGACTACTGCTCGCGCGTGTGAGGGGAGAAAAATGTTCGGCTTGTGACAAACGAAGCTGTTTCAGGAAGTCTATGGTACCGATTTGATCCAAGTCCCCACTTCTAGTAACCCGGCCACGCTGGTTACACGACTCTGAGGCGTTGGAATCAGATGGTTCACTACAACATTTCTGTAGGGGTGATAGGCAGGCGGACGGTACAGCACACAGTAAATAGTGGAGACCCATGCCCAAGCCAGCACTGTGTGAAGACCACGCTACCTCAAAACGTCCTCAGGGAACTCACAATTCTTTTATAGACGGGACGGGTGTTAAGTTCCCTCGGCACAGGACATCATCACTACAAGACATCATCATTACGACCCCACCACGCCCAATGGTACCCAGATGATGGAATGGGTTCATAACCTTCCTCATAACATGGTTCTGTGTTGGCAACAACAGAGCCATTCATTAACCGACCCGACCGTAGTCATTACCTCAAACTCAGACACCATGTTCCACGGCGACAAGTCATTGGTAATAACAGCGTGTGATATTACCTACCAGTGCTGTACAGAGAGGGAGTTCTGCACTCGTGAGGGCCCCATCTCTTGTACTGTAAGGGGAGGGAGTTCTGCATTTGTGTGGCCCCATCTCTTGTACCTTACGGGGAGGGAGTTCTACACAAGTGGGGCCCCATCTCTTGTACTGTACGGGGAGGGAATTCTACACTCGTGAGGGCCCCATCTCTTGTACTGTACAGGGAGGGAGTTCTACACTCGTGAGGGCCCCATCTCTTGTACTGTACGGGGAGGGAGTTCTACACTAGTGGGGCCCCATCTCTTGTGCTGTTCGGGAGGGGAGTTCTACACTCGTAGGCCCCCCTACCTCTTGAACATTCTCTATTAAACAACTTTCTTTAATACATGCATTTTGACCATATTTACGGTTTCCGCACTCATCTTTTTCCATCCATCCACCACCCTTTCACCATGAGAGTACTTCAGTCCATCTTTTCTATAACAACTTTGTTACTCATTTTCATGTTATGTCCTCTCGTTGTTATATCCAGGTATCGAATTCTACGGGGATGCCAATCCCCCTGGTTGTCTGCTCGAGGGGCTGGCATACCCGTCTCAACTCCGAAGCAAATAACACCAAAGTAAGAGTTACTTTACTAATTATTTTGCTACCGATCTTTCCCTCAAACTCACCCTCACTACCGTCCCCACTGTCTTAGAATATTACAATTCCAAACACTGGTTACAACCCGACATCTTTAGGAGCACAGTCAGTGTCCTCAGATTGGTTCCAAAACTTAATGGTTCTGTTCGGTTCACTCTTCTCCCACTTCAAAGGTGGGCAGATTTTAAAGCCTCCAGCCTTTCCCTGAAATCAGTTCTCTTAATCCGGATACCCATTTCTGTTGCCCTCCTCTGGACCTTCTCTATTAACTCTTTGTGCTTCTCATAGATGCGGTAACCCGATCTGAGAGGGATATCCTAATTTTGGCCGTAGGCAGGATAATGCGTGGGACCGATTCTCGTGTACAATTTTGTTTTCTTCATTCGCAAGAGAATGTATTTACTTCTACACTCCCTCTCCAGTACCGAACGACTGTAAAAAAAAATTACAAGACAAAAAGAAGAAGCCTTAGAAAAGAAAGGAAAAAAACTTTGTGGACTCCAAGTGTTCAGAAACTTGCGAGACCAAAAGAATTTTTGTCTCACACTTTACCGCTCCTTGTGGAGACACTTCCGCTTCCTCGCAAGTTTTTAAAAGCTTTCTTTGGAAGGATAAATATGACGTTACATTTTTCACGTTATATCTTGGTTGTCTGTTTGTTAATTTGTTAGATTTCTGCGTACGCTTCAAGACTCTCCAGGCGAGGAGGAATTCCGCTCACAAGTGTTGGTAGAAGTAACCTACTTCACCTGATGTTGGTGGAAGTAGCTTAGCTCACGTAACTGTTGGTGGAAGTAGCCTAACTCAGCCGACTGTTGGTGGAAATAGCCTAGCTCACGTAGCTGTTGGTGGAAGTAGCCTAACTCAGCTGACTGTTGGTGGGAGTAGCTTAGCTCACGAAGCTGTTGGTGAAAGTAGCTTGGCTCACGTAGCTGTTGGTGGAAGTAGCCTAACTCAGCCGACTGTTGGTGGAAATAGCTTAGCTCACGTAGCTGTTGGTGGAAGTAGCTTAACTCAGCTGACTGTTGGTGGAAGTAGCTTAACTCAGCTGACTGTTGGTGGAAGTAGCTTGGCTCACGTAGCTGTTGGTGGAAGTAGCCATGCTCACTTGACTGTTAGTGGAAGTAGCTTATCTAAACCGACTGTTGTTGGAAGTAGCCTAGCACACCTGGGTCTTGGTTGCAGAAGCAGACTAGTAAATTTCCGGTACGGGCTGGTCGCTATAGACGTAACAATTCAATAACTTCTTGAGGTATATGTAAGCATTAGATTCCCTTTCTTTTACTCCACTTTTCTGTGCCGTTCTGTCTCATTTACCCCGTCTTTGACCATGACTTTATCTCTCTCGTTGCTTTGCCTTATGATGCTTCTCTTTGTGTAGGAGTTCCATAATCATAGATGGGAGCACAACAAGTGTGTGTGCAATTACCTATTTGTACTGTACGGGGGAGGGAGTTATACTCTCATGGGACCCCGTCTCTTGTACATTCTCTCCTATCATACAATTTTTCAAACTTCTGTAAGCCGTCCGGACTGACGACTTCAACACTCAATCTATCCCGTTCATCTAACAGTCTTGTATTAAAACAACTACTTTACATTAAGAAAATTTCTACTTAATTTCATACCAAGGCTTTGTTTTTTTTTTCTTTTCATCTTTTGCAGAACTTTTCGCTGTTGATACCACCAAACTGGTTAAAAAAAAAAGCTTTAAAGCTATATTCAAGTCATCTCTTACTTTTCTCTCTTCCACGTGGACAGATTTATGGTCTCAAGCCTTTACGCTATTGCCTCACTTCTCTTAATTCTCGCACCATCTTTGCTGCTTTCCTCAAAGCATTCTTTATCAGATGTTTGTGCCTCTTTAGGTACGGTGACCAAACTTGAGAAGCATATTCTAGCTTTGGCCATAGATAGGATATTTTATATTTTCATGTTAGCTGAGACGGCACGGTCAGGTAAGGCCCTAATCAAGGCCATCCTATTTACGCTATATATAT
>JAYMFT010226601.1:0-11265 GCA_038088735.1 Panulirus argus
GGAATACTCGGCAAGCTGCTGCGTCACATGAATATTGTGTGGCCATCGGCAACTCAAGGGTGTGCCGTTTTGATAACTGCTTCCTTCCCTACGCGTCGAAGCTTTGAAACTCTCTTCCTTCTCATGTCTTTTCCAATAACTATGACCTGGCTCATTTCAAAAGACAGGTCTTTCGCTTTCTCAAAAATTTGTAAACGCTTTCCGTCTTTTTTTTTTTCCATTTCTCAGTTCTTTATATATTTCCATTAGGGCCCGGCCTTGATGTGTACTTTTGTCCGTGCCTGGTGCTTTCAACACAGAAAAAAATATCCAAAGCTTTTGACAAGATGTTGCATTAGGGTCTCATCTCTAAACTCCCTTCATTTGGCTTTTCTCCTTCAATTTGCTCCTTCATATCTAGCTTCTCTCCAGCCGATCTACCTCTGCGGTTGTTGATGGATCAACATTGCCCCCCTCCCCCATTTCTCCAACAACAGCGGTGTCCCTCCAGGTTCTGTTCCGTCCTCTGCACTTTTTCTCCTTTTTATCAACAATTTCCTCTCCTCCATAAATAACCAAATGGACTCTGACTACTCAACATTACATTCATCCACATCCCTCAATTCTGCTCCCTCTTCTCTCACTCGATCTCGTTTTGACACAACTTCCTCAATAAACTCAGACCTGGACAAGATATCTCAGTGCGGTAGACGAAATTAGTTTAGTTTAATGCCTCCAAGACCCGATTTCTACCCATCTCTCATCGAAAATTCCTCACAACTCTCGTCTCTCCTTTGACATACTAGAACATACTTGGTATAACTGTAACATCTCTTTCTTGGAAACCCCACATTGCGGAAATAGCTCAGTCTGCCTCTAAGAAGCTGGGAGTCCTGGTTAGATATTGAAATTTCTTTTCTTCTAAACAGTTGTTCCGTTTATACAAAGTACTGATTCGTCCTTGTATGGAGTACTGCTCTCCCATCTTAAGGGAGGGGGGGTGGGTGGAGGATGTTCTAGCTCTGCATTCTTACTTGTTTGAGACGAGTCGAAAACTGTTCGACTTTTAAAATCCAAGTTAACTTCAAAACTTGTACCTTTTGCATTACGCCTCAGATGTTCGTTTACTTTCCCTCATCTTCAGGTATTACTTTGGTTTTTGCTCCTGACAGATAGCTGCTTGTGTGTCCTAGCCACTACCTAGACCACGCAGTTCTCAGCAAGCTGCTGCGTCACATGATTAGTGTGGCCATTGACAACTCGGGGTGGGCCGTTTTAATAATTTCTTTCCCTACACTTCAAAGTTTTAAAGCTTTGTGACTCTCTACCTTCTTATGTCTCACCTACTAACTATAACCTGGCACACTTTAAAAGACAGGTTTTTACCCTTCCTCCGAAATTAGTAGATACTTTTCCTTGTCTCTTCTTTTTCCCTTTCATAATCTTATCTAAATTTCAGTTAAAGCCCGGCCTTGTTGTGGACTTTTGGCTGTGACTGGAGCCTCCAACGAAAAGAAATGCAAAAGGATGGAAGGTGTGCATGGGATGGAGTGATTTGGTCACTGGAGTTGACGTGCTATCAATAGACTGTTGCAGGGCATGTAAAGCGCATGGGCCACATGTTTATTGAGAGTGTATGTGGTCTTAGAATTATCTTTAACACCCGAAGGTGTTAAAGATTTTTCGGTTGGTGAACGTATCTTGATCTTGACGGCCTTAATGACCCGGGCAGTTGATAGGCCTAAAGCCCAAACAACCAACCAACCAATCAACCATGTAAAGCGCCCGGGTAAACAATGAAAAGTTCTATGGGGGCCTGGTTGTGTACAGGGAGCTGTGGTTTTGCATTACACATGACCCTTAAAGAATGTATGTGAGCGGATGCGGTCTTGTCTGTCCCTTGCGCTAAAGCGAGAAACGGCGATCAAGTATGAAAAAAATATCATGTATCATGTACATTTGCAACAATATGATATCATTTTTTTAAGACAACTGTTTGTCTCTTCACTCAAGATTCCCATTTCAACCATTTAACTATCTAGATTTAGTTTTTTTTTACAATAGTATGATTAGATATTCTACACACGAGCAAAAAGGAACGCAGGCCTATTGACTTTCCTCATAGGTCGCTTGCCGTTAAACCCAACCAATATCCACAGAGGTTATTCTGCACAACTTGAGTGTCATCTGCAAACTTAACAGAGAGCTGATTAAGCCAGTATATTAATATACTTAATGGATTACATACACGAATCATAAGACTCTGTTTGCCTACAATTGATAGTTATTCTATGTTTTTTTTAGATAAAACGGGCAACAAATAATTTTTTACTACTCTCATTTTTGCTCTTTCAGTTGATGTTTTTCTCTGAGTTCTGAAAATGTGTTCATTCATTTTTTAGATAATCGAAGTCAGACTTGGAAGTCATTTTAAAGCTCTAAATCAGTTCAAATTTAATGCATTTGCTGACAAAGTAGCCCTAAAGGATATATGAAAGCAATCATTCACTGTTCCCATAATCATTATCACAGAACATGGTGATCAGTCAGAAAACTCTTATATAACCACAAAGGAAATATACAACTGACTTCTCATTATAGAGTGGATTGCACCTTTATTATTGTTTTTTTTTTTTCCTTTTCCGTGACTATGATTATTTGATCACTTGGGTTTGTTAATGCTAGTAGTGACTGTAGTATATTTGTAATTTTGATACGATACAAGAAAGGATTGACAGCCATGGCAACTTGCAAAGTTAGTTGTGTTGAATCACTTCTTGAAAATGACAAGGAGCTGATGGAGGGAGCTGTGGATACGTTACTTAAGGTAGGTGGATAGTCACAGGTCAGTGTAATGGGGTGACTTGGGAAATAGTACCGTCCCAGAATTTTTCTGGCCACAGGACTGGTGGTAGACCCGAGTTAACTTAAGATTTCAGTGTGCAGTCAAGGTTTTGGGTTATAGTAGGTGATAGGCTAAATCCTGGATTATGTTCCTTAAGAGCTTATGCTTGTTGCTAGATGACCAAAAGACCTAACCAACTAACCCAACGTAAGGTAACCTAGACCTAACCAAACATCTTTACCTAAGAACTAATCCAAACATGATGTAGGACAGGCTTAGGATCCAACTGAGGAACCTAATATAGAAATATGGAGAACCAAATGTATTGTAGGACCAAGTTAGAGAACCTAATGTAAGATCAAATTTAAGGACTAAACTTAAGGTACAGCTCGTGTTTTGCAATGATGCTTGCTCTGTTATGGAGGCACTTGACCATGAATATAACACAGATGAGTGGCACTTGTTTATTGACTCATCAAAAGTAAGCTTGAAAGTGTTTCTACTCCACAACGGAAATAAGTTTCCCTCCATTCCTCTGTTTCACACAGCTAACAGGAAGGAATCATATGATAACATGAAGCTTCTTTTGGAAAAAAATTAAGTATGGGAATGTATGTGGTGACCTAAAGGTTGTGCCTCAATTACTTGAAATGCAACTTGGTTACACAAAGTTCTGTTGTATCCCCTATGAGTGGGACAGCCAGGACAAGAAAAATCCTTATGTAAAGAAAGTGTGGCCAGAATGAACATCACTGACTCCATAGAAGAAGAATGTCGTCAGTCTTCGTCTTGTTGATCCTGAGAAAATTTATTTGCCTCCTTTGCACATTAAGCATGGGTTGCTGAAGAACTTCGTCAGAGGTATGGATAACATTGCCCATGGATTCACATATTTGAGGAATATATTCCCCAGAATCAGTGATGCATAAATCAAAGAGGGTATTTTTGTAGGACCAGTGATCAGAGAACTGCTTTGAGATGAAACGTTCGATGAAAAGCTAATTGAAGTTGAATAAACTGCATGGCCGTCATTTAAGAGAGTTTGCAAGGATTTTTTGGGGAATCAGAGATCAGAAAACTACTGTGATGTTGTGAAAGATCAGTTGACTTCATGCAAAGTTCTTGGGTTCAATATGAGTCTAAAAATCTACTTTTTGGACTCGCATTTAAACTTTTTTTTCTGAAAATCTTGGGGCAGTCAGTGATGAGCACGGTGAAAGATTTCACCAGGACATTTGGACATGGAAAAGCAGTACCAAAGAAGGTAGAGCCCCTCTATGTTGGCAGGTTACAGCTGGATACCAAGGAGGGATGTTTCTAAGGCCAAATATGGCCAGAAATCGCTCACTTTTACATTTCAGAGGTGATGTTTTTAATTGCAATACTAGCCTTATTTATTAATGAGTGATATATACTTATTATAAAATTTAATTGCTCTGTCACTTAAAAACCATGCCTGATACAAAAATTCTAAAAACAGATTCAAATTTAGCGTGAACAGTACGATAAGGTCTACCTGTTTTAGTTCATGAGACAAAAAGAAGTAAGCGTTTTGTTGACCAGTGTTTTTATGAGTTTTCCACAGTAGAGTGGTGGATCTGGTTATGCCCAGCATGTTTATATCACAGTGATGTACTCTTGTGTTTTGAGTTTAAACAGAGGGAACTGAATGATTCGCAGATAGTGATACAGAGAGGAATTGCATTTTAGCACCATTAAATATAACAAGTTTGCTGTATCTTCATTCTGAGGTGATGCACAGGTCCAACTCAGGAGAGGAAATATTAACAGTACAAGAGAGAGAACTAATATTAAAGGGACAAGGGGAGGGAAAATGAATTGAAGTATGTAAAGAAGAATCATCAGCATAACAGAGAATATGGTTAGATCATTAATCAAGGGAAGAAAGAGAATAGGCATAAGGGTAGAAAGCTGAGGATCACTGCAGTTGATAAGATGGGAGGGGGAAGTTGCTCCATCAACAACTGCAATAGAATGGCCGGAGATGAAACTGCATTAAAACACACTTATGCTGCAGCATGTCAGTTGCTTTTGAGATGTCATGTGCTATGGCAAAATTTTCACCAGTGATCACCAGTAGACCTAACTATGCAAAATCCATACTGGAGATCAGAGAGAAGAGAGAGTGAAAGTTAAATAGATTTTCAAAGACTTTGGAGATAGCAGAAACAAGAGTGTTGGGGTGAAAGGTAGGGGTGTTTAGAATGGTAACTGCTCCTAGGGATAGGCTGCACCAAGGCATAATTCAAAGCAGAAAATAGTTTGGATTTTTGGAGAGGCAAAATAGGCAAACAAGTATTAGAGCTAGTTCAGAGGCACACTTCTAGAACTTCAGGAGGTTTGCCATCTGTGTCATACATCGTGTCCACCTGGAGATGAGATAGTAGTTGGTAGATCCAGCTTTAGGAAAATATAGGAAATGGCATGTGTTCACTGGGGAGAGATCCGGGTTTGAGTATCAGAAGCAGAATCATCTATAGTTGAATTAGAGAAAAATAATGAACCAAAGAGATAGGATTTATCATTTAGAGAGTTAGCGATAGATTGATCAGATCAGAATAGTAGAGGAAGTAGTTGGAGCTGCTTTGGTTGAGGATCAAAAAGATTTCTCCGTAGAGGAAGTCAAGACAGCACACTTTAAGATCATTTGTTTGAATTTTTGAAGAATGCTTTATATTGATTCCAAGAAGGAATGAAGGCAGAATGGGTTTCAGGGGAAGGAAAGAGTTTCATGATACAATATGCATGTGACAGGGATCAGAGCAGTAGTAATAAAATCATTATTGTGGGCAAAAAAATTTAGTTGAAGGTAAGATGTAAGACTCCATCGAAGGCAAAATAACCTCGGATGTGCTTTCTGCACAACACAAGGCATACCAACCAGAGAAGCAGTACCCATCCAAGAAAGTTAGTAAAGGAGTACTAACTTGGACAATCCCAGACTCATAACCTTTTCTTTTTTCCATCCTTAATGGTCTGAAATGAATAATTAGACTCCTACCTGGGTTTCTGACCAGTGCATCCTCTTTTCCATTACAGTGGACCTTTTCTTTCCTCTGAATTTCATGAACCATTTCTATCCTCATAGGGTCTTCTGACTGCGGTCTTATTTCTATTACTGTTAATTGGGCACTTTCATCTTCTGTTATCCCCCCCCCCCCTCAAAAGTGCCAAAGTTGACATTTCAAGAGGGGGGAGATAGAGGATAGGTGAACTCACTTAAGAGTAATGGAAATAGAATTGCAGTCACATTTCCGATTCAAAGGTGGTGTTTGTGCTTACTCCAACATAAGCACACTTGTTGCATGCCTCAAGGACCTTGAGTCTCCAAACTTTAATGTTATGTGGCTCAAAGTCTGTCTCCCTACTACCACACTTGTCCTCTGTTATGCATATTGGCCCCCTAATTCTACAAATTTTATGTCCTTCTCTGACTATCTAAACTCCTGCCATGAGACTGTGACATTCTCCCACCCACAAGCCAAGATCCTCTACCTTGGGGGATTTCAACGTTTACCATAAGGCATGATTGAATTCCTTCCCTATGGATGGTGTAGATATCGAAGCCCTCATGTTCTCCATTCTCAATGATTTAGAGCAAATTATCTACCACCCTACCCATGTACCTGACTGCTGTGGCCACTTTCCTGATATTCTGGATTTTTTTTCATCTCTAGTCCATCTCACTGTAAATACACAGTCTCACCCCCAATTGGTTTATCTGATTGTACTCTCATAAATGTATCTGTTCTAATGGCATGTCCCCCTCCAGCAGCCCCTTCGAAGCATAAATGCTGGCACCTGAACAAAGCTGACTGGAATAACTTATGTAACTTCTTTTCTGCCTTTCCTTGTGTAAATTTCTGTCTCTTATGTGGTGATGCTTCTGCTCAACCAAACACATAGCAGAGGTCATTCTTGCAGGAATGGAAACATTTATCCCCTCTTCCTCCAAGACTACTTCTTCATCCAATCCATGGTTCAACAGTTCCTGTTCTGAGGCCCATTCAGGCAAGGGATCAGGCATATCGGCCTTGGAAAACTCTCCCACCTCTGGCTCCCATTCAGTTTTTATCATTGCCCCTAATCACTGCAAGTATGTTATCCATGAGGCAAAGCGTTCCTTTATTCAAAGGAAATGCAATAACCTCTCCTCGTCATCCACGGATAGTCTTTCTGGTCTTTAGCTAAGGGCATGTCTAACAACTTCTGTCTCTCTACCTTTCCCTCACTTTTCCATCCATACTGTACTATAGCTGTCTCTCTCATTGACAAAGCAACTCTCTTTGGTTCCCGTTTCTCACCTAATTCCACCTTGGATGACTCTAACATTCCCTCACCCCCTGATGCTCCTCTTACTAATCTTATGACTCTTCCTGTAATCTCTTTTCGGACTATCTGAAAAGCACTTCTTTCTCTGGACACAAGCAAGGCTTATGGTCCTGATGTACTGAAAGAGTGTGCCTCTGAACTTGCACCTGTGCTTGTTCGTCTATTCCATTTCTGTTTAAAAACCAAACCTTTTCTTTCTCCTTGGAAACATGCTTTGATACATCCCATTCCTAAGAAGGGTGACCGTTCTGACCCCTCTAAATATTGTCCTGTTGCTTTGACATGTGCCATTTCCAAAGTATTTGAATATCTCCTTAACTCCCATATCCTTAAACACTTCAAAAATCACAGTCTTCTCTTTGATCACCAGTATGGCTTCCATAAAGCAAGATCCACGAGTGATATTCTTTCCTATCTTACTTACGTCTGATCATCATCCCTGAAAGATTTTGGGGAGTCATATGTAGTTGTCCTTGACATATCTAAGGCTTTTGACAGGGTATCTCATCTCTAAGCTTCCATCCTATGGCTTACCTCCCCAACTTTGTTCCTTGATATCTAGCTTCCTCTTTGGCTGATCTATCTCTGTGGTTGTTGATGGATCAGCCTCCCCCTTTTCTCCATCAACAGCAGTGTCACTTAAGGGTCTATCCTGTCCCTTATACTTTTTCTCCTTTTTATCAACAATTTCCTCTCCACAAATAATCAAATGCACTCATATGCTGATGACTCAGCACTGCATTCATCGACATCCTTCAAGTCTTCTCCCTCTTTTTTCACTCGATCTGCATCTCGCCTAGACACAACTTCCATAATGAATTCAGACTTGGACAGGATATCTCAGGGGGGTACACAAACTCTAGTTAACTTTAATGCTTCCAAGATCCAACATCTACCCATCTGTCTATCGAAAACTCCTCACAACTCTTGTCTTTCCTTTGACGGTTCTGTAATTCCACCTCTTTGCTTGATGAACATACTTGGTATTACTGTAACATCCTCTCTTTCTTGGCAACCCCATATTATGGGAATAGCTATGTCTGTCTCTTAGAAACTGGGTGTCCTGCTTAGATGTCGAAACTTCTTCTCTTCTGAACAGTTGCTCTGTTTATATAAGGGATTGATATGTCCTTGTATGGAGTACTGATCTCACATTTGTGGTGGTTCTAGCTCTGTTTCCTTGCTTGACAGAGTTTAGTTGAAAGCTGTCCGACTTATGAACTGTCTCAGGCTAACTTCCATACTTGGCCCCCTTGCCCTACACTGCAGTGTTGGTTCACTTTCCCTCTTCTATAGGTATTACTTTGTTTTTTGCTCCCGAGAGCTGGCTGCTTTTATACCCCCACCACTAACTAGACCGCGCAATATTTGGCAAGCTGCTGCATCGCATGATTATTGTGTGGCCATCAGCAACTCAAGAGTGTGCTGTTTCGATAAATACTTCTTTCCCAACACATCGAAGCTTTGGAACTCTCTAGCTTTCCCAATAACTATGACCTTGCACATTTCAAAAGACAGGTCTTTCACTTTCTCAAAAATTTGTAAATACTTTCCCTTTCATTATTCTCTATATTTCAGTTAAGGCTCAGCCTCGATGTGGACTTTTGTCCGTGACTGGAGCCTTCAACATAAAAAAACAGTCAGAAGACCTTAAGGGGGGCAGAAATGGTTCATAAACTGTGGGAGGGTTTAGAGGTAAGAAAGAGCTCAAGTATGTTGGAAGAGTGTTTGTGATAGTTGGGAACCTAGGTGTGGTGTTTAATTATTTGTACTAGATCATTAAAGATGGAATAAGAAAAAATCTCGACTCCACTAAGTTTGTCCTAATTAGGACTTAACCAATCATTGTAGTGTACATTGAAATCCCCTGCATTGAGGATCTCAGTGCACAGATGTGGCTGCATAGAGCATCTCAGGACATGGATGTGAAAAAAGCAGAACTTTATGGCCATAAGTGTGTTGATTAAAAAGTTGTACATAGATGGAGAACTTTTTTTTTTTTTGTGGGGTGAGAAATAAACAAAACAAAAACACGTTAATGGAGGTTGGGGATGTTATGAGCCAGATGGCATAAAAGTTAGAAGACTCAAGAGCCATGAGGCAAGTAATGTTTTTGTACTACATTAGGCACAGACTCCACCTTTGGAGTGGAAACAATGAAACAAATGATATTTGGAGATCTGATATAGTAGGGTAGAGGAGAAGCATTCTTAGATAGTTATATTTAAAAGAGAAGAACAGAAGAAGTGAATAAGTGGTGCTCTATAGAGGGAAGTTTAATTTTTAGGAGGCAAATGTTGCAGAAATGAATAGAGAAAGAACCAGGTCTAGGAGTCGGGTAGGTCCCAGTTATGTGATGGCGGTCAAGTGGACCTAGCCTAGGATGTAAGCAAAGGACGTAAACTAGGACTTTGCATAAGGTCATAATCTAAAAACTAGGATTTAGCTTAAAGACCTATTTGGATCAGATCCAACTAGACCTAAGTAGGGCTTAACTCAAGACTAAACCTAAATGCATGCATCTCAGGTGTACTCATTACTGCTAGATCTGGAACTTGGAGAAATCAGTAACCAGTACCAGTTACATAGATGCTCCTTAATATAAAGTGTTTGAGTAATTATTTATAGTTAAAGTCTAGTTTAGTTCTGTATAATTTTTTCTCACATTTCCTACCAGATGCTAGATAGACAATATCTCACTCACCAGCCTTTCATTCAATCTTCTTCACTCATCCCTGTTCTTCTACTCTGTTTCCTTCAACTTCTTCCTGTGTCTCCTAACTTCTTTTGAGTGAGGTTGTAATGCCCTCAGTGCATCTCATTCTAGAATGTCTTGCTGGATATTTTCCCAAAAGTAGTGAAGAGAGACATTTTTGAGATAGTTATAGGCTGTGTTGTAGTGGTCCTTACAGACATAGCAAATACCCTTTGTTGTCTTCTCTCTCTCTCTTTACTTGACCTCCCTGCCTTGACAGGTATCCTTTACGCTCCACTCTGAGTTTTTATTTCTTCAGGGGTAACCTAAGGCCCATTGCACTTGTTTCTGTATTGTATTCCTATGCTTATATGATGTGCTTTCACTTCCTAAGAGAGAAATTGTTTTTCCCTTTCTTTGAAAAATGTCCATATGTAAGAAGTGCCTGGAAATTTAAGTATCTACTGAAGGGATTGATTAATCCATATCAAGTTGTTAAATCAGTTTGAATGATTGTATTTTTTATTCCATTAATGTTTCATTATACATCACAGCTCTCACAATTCATGCATTATGTTGGATATGTTTTGCATGTTACCTGCATTCACCCCTGTGTAACCATTGCTGTATATACAGTATCTGTTTTTCCACTTAATTTTTTTTTTCCCTGATTAGGGTTTGGTAAAGTATGCTTGAAAAGTTCAGGGCCACCTCCATTATGCATACTTAGCATTGATAAAATGTTTGGTGAATTTTCATACTTTGTATTTTTTACTGCGTACATAACTAGACATGGTTGTTTCTAGATTGCTGACAACATACTGAAGGACCCATCAAATGAAAAATTCCGCAGTTTGAATCTGAGTAGCAGTATAGTGGAGCAAAAACTGATTCCTGCCATAGGTGCCTTAGAGGTTCTCTTCCTTATGGGCTTCCAGGAGGTAAGATCATCTATACTGTGTGATTTTCAGCTCTAAGATTGTCAGTATTGTCCTATATATATATATATATATATATATATATATATATATATATATATACCCTTGATCTAAATGAGTTTGTCATAAATTTATTGATAAGCAGTTTATATTCTAACTTCAAAAATGTTACATGTAAGTTGGCAGTGTAATGGTTTTGAATGAATATTATTTACATCATGCGCTTCATATTGTAGGAATTGCGATCAACTGTTAGGCATGCATCACACCCTTTTATATATATATAGCATGGAAGTGGAAGTGAGTCATGGGATTGAGGGAGTGGGCGAAGGTTCTGGGAGGGATGAAGAATGTGTGGAAAGAAAGAACGTCATCTCAGAGAGCAAAAATGGGTATGTTTGAAGGAATAGTAGTTCCAACAACATTATATGGTTGTGAGGCATGGGCTATAGATA
>JAYMFT010226612.1:0-11265 GCA_038088735.1 Panulirus argus
ATAAAAAATAAATATATAAAAAATAAAAAATATATATATATATATATATATATATATATATATATATATATATATATATATATATATATACGAAGACTTGATGTATATGAAACCAGACTGGCGTGGGCTTTATACATCATCCTTCTGCCATCAATTTCCTGAATAGTGAAGCAAGCTGTAGGCGAGGCGAAGGAGAGAGCTTCCCACACCAAATGCTTGACAACAAGCACGTTTGCATACAAGGGTTAGGGTAAGTAATGGTCAGAGCCACCAGGTAGGGGAGATGAACTCCTTTCTATTTGTGAGGGCGAGAGAGGGAGGTGGGGAGGGGGGAGGGAAGTAATGGGAGGTAGCTAACGGGCAGTACACCTGCTGGAAGGAAGCTCTTTTCTATGTGTGTGAGAGCGGGCGGGCGGGAGTGAGAGCAAACACGGGGGGGAGGAGCGGCGCGGCACAAGCGGCTGGGGTCGCCATTAGTGGCCCAGGTCCCCAGCCTCTCTCGTCTCTAATGAGGCCGCCGGACTCCACCTCGCCTCCTGCTGCTGCTGCTGCTGCTTCTTCTGACGTCTCACCTCGACTCTCTACCATGCCCCGCCTCTGCCCAAAACCGACCCTGCCCTGCCCTAAACTGATCCTGACCTGCCCTGCCTTACCCCAAACCGACGCTGCCATGCCCTATCCCCTCCTCCATATGTACATCTCTCCTCAACTCTGGCACTTGTACTTAACCTTCCCTCTACCACACCGCCTCACTTCCCTTCCATCAACAGTCTCTCAAGAGTCCCTGAGAGGCTGACCCTTGAAGGAATCAACCACCGACACCCCCCGACTTTCTCCCTCTCTACCCATCAAAACATTGGCCCCACAGACCAAACACTCCAACGCTACCACCACCATCATCATTCTCCCACACCAAACACTCCAACACCACCACCACCACCGACCTCAGACTCAACAACACAATAGACGGCTTCTTCAACATCCCACCTAAAAACACCGCAACACAACATTCTGATCGTCGCAGACATGAACAAAGGCATTTTATACATCATCTTGCCACTAAGACAAAATATTTACCTCCACGCGAGAGAACGACGGATAACGTAGCTGTAGAATATGTCTCCAACCACCAAGCGTAGGTCAACAACGACACCAGCACCTCAAACACTTACTCAACTACGACACCACCACCTCAAACACTTGCTCAACTACGACACCACCACCTCAAACACTTGCTCAACTACGACACCTCCGCCACAAACGCTTTCAGCCTCTCTTTAACGAAGTCCCCCAGGGCGCTGTTCTATAGCCCACGCTCTCTCTCTCCACACTCTTCCGTACATAACATCTCACCACCTCTCCATGTGACACCCTCGTTCTTTCTAACAATCACATCACATGAGGCTAAAATACACACTAGGTATAACATACAACAAATGCCTGACGCTCCTTCCCAACCTAATGACGCTGTGCCCACAAAAAAGTCAACGACCCTACTGACTGACGCCCGACAGATTTGCCAACTTTAACATCTGCACACGGTACAGTCCAATCAATAAAACTATGACAGCTTTGGGAGTTACGTAACATAAGCATGTAACGTTTTCTTCTCGAGTTACCCACATCAGCACAGAGGCAATACGAAAAACAAACGCTCTCACAACAATTTACAGGTACAAACTTCGGTTCGACAAAAGCACGAAACTCCTTTCCATTTTGCAACATCAGTTCCTACAGAGTATTGTGCACTATGCCTCTCTAACCTGATCCTCCACCATAGCCATTAGCCAAAAAGCTTCAAAAAAACACAAAATAAAGCTCTCGGGACCCTCCCAGGACGCACCCAAACCATCAACACAGATTTATGACAGGCACAGACCCACATCCTACCACGAACAAAGACTATTTAGAGGCACAGACCCACATCCTACCACCAACACAGACCATTTAGAGGCACAGACCCACACTCTACCACGAACACAAATCATATACAGGCACAGACTCACACTCTATCACGAACACAGACCATTTACAGGCACAGACCCACATCCTACCACGAACATAGACCACATATAGGCACAGACCCACACTCTACCACGAACACAGACCATTTACAGGCACAGACCCACATCCTACCACCAACACAGACCATTTAGAGGCACAGACCCACACTCTACCACGAACACAAACCATATACAGGCACAGACTCACACTCTATCACGAACACAGACCATTTACAGGCACAGACCCACATCCTACCACCAACACAGACCATTTATAGGCACAGACCCACATCCTACAACCAACACAGACCACTGACAGGCACAGACCCACATCCTACCAGCAACACAGACCACCTTACAGGTATAGACCCACATCCTAAAACCACACACACACACATTTACACAAGACAGGTATACGATTCGTACATGACTGCATCCATCCTGGCTACACAGTCACCCTCACAAACCACACATCCCTGCCACTCAACCACCCCCATAAACCACCCATCCCTGCCGCCCCGCCACCCTCACAAACCACCCACCCCTGTCACCCAGCCACTCTCACAAACCACCCATCCCTGCCACCCCGCCACCCCCATAAACTATCCATCCCCACCCAGAAACAAGAAACAGCTCAGTCTTACATTTCACCTACCTAAACAGCTAAAACTCCCCCTCTATCGACCTATACTGGTCCGGCTAAACACAGATACACAGTCCCAAAACCGTATCCTGCTCTTACACACACCATTCTCAGCGGACACCTTCTCAAACTAAACCCTCCCGAGGAGCCTACACTACCACGCAAACATATAGCACCATCAGAGAGTTGAAAAGTGTGAGTGATGCACCTATGAGTGTTGACAGTACACACACACACACGTTTAAAAGGAAGACAGTGAAAGGGATGGGGCCCCACGAGTGTGAAACTCCCTACCTGTATTGTGCATATCTATAATTAATTCTACCCCCGAAAAAATAAGTAAAAATTCACAAGACCCTTAGCTACCTTGTGTTTTAATTGGTTCTCTTCTGCATCTAATCCACTGGGAACCACACCTGTGCTGCGTCCTCATGGTATTTCGTTCAGTCAAATAATATCTTGCGATTTGTGATTACTATAAGAAACGTGATTACAATAATTCGTCCTGTGATTTGTGATAACCATACCTCGTCTTAAAGATTCGTGATTACTAAAAGAAATAGTAATAGTTCCAACAATGCTGTGTGGATGCTTGGCATGGGCTAGAGAGATGAAGATGCTTGGAGGAGGGAGGAAGTGTTGGAAATGTCTGAGGACAATATGTAGTGTGAGGTGGTTTGACCGAGTAAGTCATAAAAGGGCAGGGGAGAAGTGTGGCAATTAAAAAAGAGTGTGGTTGAGAGAGTTGAGGAGGGTGAGCTGAAATGGTTTGGACATATATGGAGAAGAATGAGTGAGGAGATGTCGACAGAGAGGGATATATGACTGTCGAAAGTGAAGGGAACAAGGAGAAGACGGAGGCCAAATTGTAAGTGGAAAGACGGAGTGAAAGACATTTTCAGTGATCGGGGCCTTAAACGTGCAGGAGGGTGAAAGGCCCGTACGGGATCGAGTGAATTGGAACGAAGTGGTATACAGGGATCGACGTGCTGTCACTGGACCGAACCAGGGCGTGTGAAGTAGCCGGGGGAAGGGGTGGGGGGTTAACCATGGAGAGTTCTCCGGGGCATGGTAGTGGATAGGGAGCTTTGGTTTCGGTGCAGTGCACATATGACAGCTAGGGAATGGATGTGAACGAATGAAAATAAGGAAACAAACCTTACTAAATCACCTACAACCAAAAAACATATAGACTTGAAAATATATAAAGAAAATCAGTTAACACATTCAACGAAAACAAAGCGGTTATAAAATGAGCTGTGTTAAAAGAGTCGCTAGATAAAAAAAAAATAGGATGGAGGTTAATAATGCAGTCTACTGATTCCTGAAGATGCTCGCAATAGCTATGATGGGGCTGTGATCTTAGCGGTATGTACGTGCCCGTATGTGGGTTCGGCGGTTGTGGTAACGAAACGTAACTGGGTGACGAGGGAAATCAGGCGGCGGGAGGTGACGGTGGCGAAGGACTGTAAAGTAGCTACTCCCTCAGACTGTCGGATGAGGTCCTGAAGATGGCTGGGAGAGAGAGAGAGAGAGAGAGAGAGAGAGAGAGAGAGAGTGTGTATGTGTGTGTGTGTGTGTGTGTGTGTGTGTGTGTGTGTGTGTGTGCTTTCAGAAGAATGTGCCAGCAGTGTGTTTGTTCTGCATTCGGTGGGCATGCTTCCTCATTCGCCTTTTGATATCACAGGCCTGCCCGTGGTTTGAGGTGCTACTAACTAACGAGATACAGTACACAACAACAAATTGTTAGTTTTATACAATTCTTATCCTCCGGTGCTGGCAAAATGTCACAAATTCATTTTCGATACGTTGCCAACAGAGCTTCCTTTTCTGATCGCGAGCCAGGCTGCCCAACCCGCCCGTTCTATTAGCGCTGTACGTATGGGAACAATGCGAGGGGGACCCAGAGGCAATACCAATTGTAATGCCCTTTAACCCCACTAACTTTTGTTTATATGGAGTGAAAGGGCGTGACGGTGATATTGTGCGTCCTCGCTGAACGCGAGGCATAGGTCAAAAGACCTCTATACAAGAGACGACGACAGGCAGGGATATAGTGATTCAACCCAGCTTGTTAGCTGCAGGTGCTGGTGTCACAGGTTATGCCTGGCGTATGACAGGTGGGAGATGCGGCATTGATTACGTGGCAGAATAATTAATAATTATGTTATGCACTTCCTCCAATTAGTGATCGATCACTTTTATTGGTTGGTTAACTGTTTTGGACTTTAGGTCTGTCGACTGCCAAGGTCATTAAGGCCACCAATCGAAATGTCTTTAATAGCCTCTCACGGTTTTAAAGATAATTCTAAGACTACACAGACTCTCACTATGTCACGGATGTGTCACCTCGATTCTTTCATTTTGCCGTAAAACGTGAGAGGCATAACATGAAATATATAAACACAGACACAAAATGAAAGATATAAACATAGATAGAACATGAAAGTTGTATCAAAAGTGAGCAAATGAATCCTTTCTCCGCAACAAAAGAGTGAACAAAGCAAATATAAAGATGGGAATACGAAGACTAGCTATGAGATACAGTATAAGAATATGGTGTTGCGGGGACCGCAGGATAAGACAGGGGAAGGATCATATAACCTAACGTGTAGGAAACTAAGAGGCACATTTGTGTTACATTTTGTTTCGTATTATCAAAATGAATAAACAATCTCCAATATCTTATCTAGGGACTGATGATCCCTCAAGCTATAGAAACAGAGAATAAGGAACATCATAAAACGCTCTTCAAATCAGACTGAAAAGAGATTTTCCTGATACGTGATATTCAGACGACCATCATCGACGTAAGTGATGATTCCAATGGAACATTATTGTCTGTTGTCGAAGAGAAGACTAACTTAAGGATCTTTGAAGGGTTGTAAAATCCACTTTAAGGAAGAGGCTGGTCGAACTTATGAGGCAAGTTTTATGACATAAGGGAGTTAAAGGTTCCAAAGTTTCGTTGTATACAAATAAAAAGAGAGAAACATATATCACCCATGAGTTACCAACGGCCACACAGTAATCATGTGGCTTGACGAGTGTTGCGTGGACTAGCCATATAGATGGAGGCACTCAAGAATCCACCACCCGCGAACAGAAACTAGAGTAATATCTACAGGAGAGGGAAAGAGTACCAGAGGAGCACGGTAGCGAAATGGACCAAGGTCTGAGGTCTGGTAAGAGAATTGAGAATGGACCTTACTCTGTCTAGTACGAGTTCGAAGTCCTGGAACTTCCACATATGTGAGAGCAGTATTGTACTCCATAGAGGGACGAATCAATACTATGTAAACAGAACGAGAAGAAAATCTTCGCCACCTTAATAAGACTCTGTCTTTCAGAGGGAGATCTTCCTATATGTGTCATATGAGGTTTCCAAATTAGGTTAGATGTTACAGCGATATCAAGTTTGCTCTTGAGTGGTGGAACTATATAGAGCCATCAGGTGAAATGGGAAAGCCGTGAAGAAGGGTTTTAGGACGAGAAATGGCAAGAAAGTGGGTTTTATGGGTGTTAAACGTAACTCGATTATGTGTCTCCCAAATGGAAATTCCGTCCAAATCTGAGTTTATAGGGATAGCTGTTGTGACGAGATGAGACACAGATCGAGCTAGAGAAGGTGAAGTCTCATTGGAAAAAAAAAAGTATTGAAGAATGCAAATTGAGTCGTCAACGTATGAACGAATAATTCGGTTATTTGTTGAGCGATGGATACCGGTGATGGAAAGGAGACAAGACAGAGGTACTGATGGACACCGCTAGTGTAGGGAGGAGAACAGAAAGGTTGATCCATCTACAGTGATCCAGGTGTGGCATCAACACGAGCCAGTTGCTCACCAGCCTAAGAAAAAACAAAGGAGCGACAGGAGTGAAATAGGTTGGAACCACATGCGAGTTGCACGAGAGTCAAATAGGACCAGATCCAAGTCAAATAGTGGGGAAGTACAAGGCAAGTGGGAGGCAGGTGTGAGTTCGATAGGAAACAGATTATAGATATATGTAATCCTAGCATGAGCTGAGCGTAAGTCAGGTAAGAGTGAAGTGTAAAGTAGATCAGAGCTATATGGGTGGCAGGAGGGAATCAGGTGGAAGCCACATGTGAGCCATATGAGGGTCAAGTGTAATGCAAGTAAGAACCGAATGTGAATCTGGTGTGAACCACGTAGAGACCAAGCTTGAGCCGGGTAGGATCCAGGAATTAGCCAAATGGGAAGATACTATGAGCCAAGCAGGAGCCATGAGTAAGACGGATATGAAACGGGTGTAAACCACACAGAGTAATGATGTGATCCAGGCTGGGGCTATATGTGAGCCGAACTGGATTCGTATGTGAACCAATAGGGAACAAGTTTTGGCCCGGGAAGAAATCACGTTTGAACCAGGTAAAGGAGGTTAAACGTGACCCAAGTAGATATACAAAAGACCGACAGATGTGAGCCAGGCAAGGGCAAGATAGAACGCACCCACCTGGAAGCCGGGTGAGAGAAGGAGGTACACACTGGAAGCGAGGTGAGAGAGGGAGGTACTCACTGGAAGCCAGGTGAGAGAGGGAGGTACTCACTGCAAGCCAGATAAGAGAGGGAGGTACTCATTGGAAGCCAGGTGAGAGAGGGAGGTACTCACTGGAAGCCAAGCAAGAGAGGGAGGTACTCACTGGAAGCCAGGTGAGAGAGGGAGGCACTCATTGGAAGCCAGGTGAGAGAGGGAGGTACTCACTGGAAGCCAGGAGAGAGAGGGAGGCACTCCAGATACGAGGGTGAGGTACTCACGCGTGCAGTGTGGTGGCTCGTCCTCCTGGTTGGGACAGTCGGCTTCGCCGTCGCAGTACTGGTCGGCGGCGACGCAGCTGCCGTCGTGGCAGCGCAACTCACCCATGCCGCAGCCCTCAGCCCGCCCCGCCCATAAGGCAGCCCACGCCAGCAGGCACGCCCATGCACATGTGCGCACAGGACCACCGCCATGACCACCACTCTCCACAGGCCGCCACCCCACGCCCATTACACTCAACGCTCATCTGCAGACAAGAAGACAACTTGAGTGAACGCTTTGGATCCAAGGCTCAGCCTTCGTACATCGAAATACTGCTGGCGTTCGTAGCTACTCTCTGATTACATGATATCAATATAGTAGTATTTCACTTCCAGGAAATAAATGGAACAGATTTTTTTTTTCCTCTGATACTTTAATTAAACAATAGGAATTTATTGTGCATCATAGAACAGTGTATGAAATATTTCAGCCCTCAGCAATATTTGCTAAAAATTTCCAAAATTAGTTTTCATAACCTGAAAATACAAGGAGAACGCCGGGATAGCCCGGGGTTCTCTGACTTACCTTTGATCTTTCTACCTCAGTCCAATAATGGCAACGTAAAAGGTATTACACACGGAATTAATCTATAACAGCCACAAGTTGTAAAGAAATAGAAGGAAAGTTTAAAACGGCACAAAAGCATTGATTAATAATTTTCATGCATATATATATATATACATATATATATATATGTGTGTGTGTGTGTGTGTGTGTGTGTGTGTGTGTGTGTGTGTGTATAAGATGGCTTTGGGCATCACCGGACAGCATCCATCTGTAACCTGCTGCCGCACGGCACTACCATTACTGTTTACTATAAGCATATTAACCTTAATGTATTCCTAGCTCCATACTAATGGCCTTCTACGACCTTTCACATACTCCAAACATCCATTAAACCATGACAGTATAGATGGCTAGCCATTACCTGCCACCGCGTGTTGCGCTGGACAATAGATAGACAGTACTGTTGGTCACATATGACCAGACGTTAGGCTAATGAGCTGTCATAAGGCAGGAGAAGCTGTGAGCCCTTAAATGCCCTGAGGCACTACTGTAGGAGACTTGATCATGCCATGGAACCCAAGGGTCTTGCCCCGTCGTGATCAAGGAGGTATAGTTGTCCAAGTCTCATCCTAAAGGCTTCTGGGGGAGCTAGCTCCCTTCATTCTCAGGATGGTACGTTCTGATTTCCATCCCGTGTTCGTCCTGAACCACCTGCATCCACCTGAGAGCGTTCCTCGTAGGGTAATGTAAGGCAAGCAGTGAGGGCGGGCTGGCTGGCCATCAACAACCTCTCCTTCGCTGCTTTGATGGCAGCTCTCCACGGAGGGAGGAGTGGTACGCTTGGTTACGTACGACACACCGCTGTTGATACAGGACTTCGCCAATAGCCACACTAAAGGCTCATGTTGCTGTGGTGGGCTCAGGTGTGTGTGTGTGTATTCGTGTTGATTTCGAAGATTTTTCGCCTTTATTTCTCTATTCTTTTCTAACATTGTGATAAAAGTTTCCGAAGGCCACAACGACGTTCGCGCTCCCACGGCCACAACCAAGCCTCAACCTCCCCCAGACACACGTCCCTAACGACCACAACATACATATTTTACTCTCCCATAACCGCCCCGCTCTCACTCTCACATTACTTTAATTCTGCCACGCCCGCACTAAACTCTCCCTCTACCACGACCACGCTGTCCTCACTCCGTCACCCATAATCTTCCACATTCACTCTCTCATGACCACACACACGCACACACACAGACCTTAGTCTCCCACAACATTACCATCCTCACGACCACACCACGACTACGTTACACTTTCTCTAGTGACGTTACTAACACGACCTCACTACCATCACGACTTTCCCACAAACACACCATAGTAACGCTCTCACTCTTCACCCTCTTACAACACAATCCTAACTCTCCCACGACTACACCATGTTCACTCTCACTCTCCCCTAACCTCACTCTTCCAAAAACACAATAACCTCACGCCCTCGAAAATTTTAAAGGGAATTAAATCCAACAGCGCAAAACGTCTTAGCGAGCTAAGGGGAGTAAACTGTAAACATCTTCAGAGAACGGGGTGAAAAGGGGGCCAGGAAATAGTTCCTAAAACTTTCAAAATCGAATTCAGACGTAAACCAGTTTTCAAGTGTACGTGTGTATGTGTCCTCATTCCTTGAACTCTGGATGCCCTCAAAACAAATAAACAATAGTTTTTTGCTTAAAGTTATGAATGCATCTTTCGCTGTCGGTAATATGTGCAGTTTCAAAATAGTAATAATTCATATATCCATCTCATTACCATCATTAAATATGATCGTATTTGCAAGTGCATACCTGCGCCTTTCTGTTGTAGCCAAAGGAACCTTTAGTGCAGAGTGATTCTGGACAAGTGTGGGGGCCCGTAGCCTGAGCCCACCAGGCTGGTAGACGTTGGAGTTCATCGGTGTCTGTGTGACTATATAGATGGACTTTCCTTGCTTGAACCTGGGATCAAGCCAGTCAGACAGTCAGAGAGACGATGATTATGCTGCTACTACTAATAATAATAACTGTAATAATAATAATTAGTCTTTCAGGCGGCTAACCTCATGACCGTTTCTACCAGAAACGAATATTCATCTATTCATTTACAATTAACTCAGGGCTAACTTTCTATGAAGAGTCCTGGTTTGACCCAGGACCTTTCTAGCCCAAGACTGTGCTACTTCAAGGAGGAAGGATATGTAGACTCCTTCGGAGTGAAAAGTTCTTGGATGAGATCTTAACCCCAATGATACAGCCTTGCCAAAGGTGACTTTTCATTTGCAGTGTAACCTGTAACCTAGAGCAGGCGGAGTCCGGTAGCACCCATCTATCTAACTATCTATCTGAATATCTATCTATATGTTTATGGATGGGGTGGCGAGGGAGGCAAATGCAAGAGTCTTGGAGAGAGGGCCGAGTATGCAATCCGTGAGGGATGAGAGGACCGTCAGTTGTTGTTTGCTGATGACACATTGCCGGTGGAGGATTCGAGTGAGAAACTGTAGAAGTTGGTGACAGAGTCTATAAGTGTGTGTGAAAGTAATGAATGTAAATAAAAGCAAGGTCATTAGGTTTAGCAGGTTTGAGGGGCAGTCTAGTTAGGTTGTGAGTTTGAATAGAGAAAAATTGGAGAAAGTGAAGTGTTTTATATACCTGGGAGTAGACATGGAGGAGAATTGAACCATGGAAGCGGAAGTGAGTCATAGGGTGGTTGAGGGGGTAAAGGTTCAGGAAGAGCTGAAGAATGTGTGGAAAGAGAGAGTGTTATTTGGGAATGCCAAATTAAGTATGTCTAAAGAAATAGTAGTCCCAACAATATTATGTGGTTGCGAGGCATGGGCTATAGTTAAGGCTGTGTGGAGGTGGGTGGATATGTTGGAAATGAATTGTCCGAAGACAATATGTAGTGTGAGGTGGTTTGATCGAGTAAGTAATGAAAGGGTGAGAGAGAGGTTTTGTAATAAAAAGGGCGCGGTTGAAAGAGCAGAAGAGAAAGTGCTGAAATGGTTTGGGTATATGGAGAGAATGAGTGAGGAAAGGTTGACAAAGAGGATACGTGTTTCAGAAGTGGAAGGAATAGGGAGAACAGGGAGACCAAGTTGGTGATAGATGGATGGAGTGAAAAAGGTTTTGAGCGATCGGGGCCTAAACATGCAAGAGGATGAAAGGCATGCAAGGGATAGAGTGAACTGTAAAGAACCTGGGCATGTGAAACGTCCGGGGTAAACCATAAAAAGGGCTATGGAGCCTGGTTGTGGAGAGA
>JAYMFT010226633.1:0-11264 GCA_038088735.1 Panulirus argus
TATATATATATATATATATATATATATATATATATATATATATATATATATATATATATATATATATATATGGAGAGCTCCAACCTCTTAGCCGAGTTCACCTGGAACGGGTACTTCCTCGGCGGCAGGTTGCATTTTGCAGTGCAAACTGTATATCGGAGGTTAACCAGGGTGAGGGGATGGAGTTCTACATCCCTTCTACCTGATCTTTCTCCCACTAATTTTAGGTTGATCGTCTCTTCTCCGATGCCTATTGCATCAGGGACAGAGCATATCGGGTTAGACAGCTCTGCCCATCCCGTGACACCCACTCTGCTTTTATTTCTGCTTGGAATCGCTGCATAGCCGTTCTGCGTTAAGCTAAGCAAACCTTCATAAAAGGAAAGTGTGCTGAAGTGACATCTAGTGTCAGTTCTTTTTTGGCCTTAACCTAAACCATCACCAGTAACTTCCATAATTCATCCGTTTCTCCACGCTTCCGACCTGATCAGTCTGTAGCTAACTTTCCAGCTGATAAGGCCGCTCTTTTTAGCACCTCATCTTCCTTTGAGTCAGCTTTAGATAACTGGACCTCTAGTCCTCCTAACCCATCTCCGTCTCCAGACATGGAGGATAGTGGACTCGGTCTCTAGACGTGGAGGCCAGTGGACCCCGTCTACAGACATGCTGAATCTATGCCTCTTTCCATATTTTTTTCATGGAGGGTCTTTTGCGTACTTTTCCAGTAACAAGTGGAGCAGGCATAAAGTCTAGATGCAATATCCCCTTGAGTCCGATCCTTGCTCTCACATTTCGTCCCTTAAAGAAAATATTCCCTGGAAGCATGCCTTGGTACAACCCATCCTTAAAAAAAGAGACCGTTCTAAAACTTCCAAGTATCGGCCCATTGCTCTCGCCTCCAATACCTCCAAAGTCTTTGAGATTTTCCTGAACTCTCTCTTTCTTAAGCTCTTAGAATCCCATTCCCTTCTTTCTGATCACCAATATGCCTCTCACAGCCCGATGTTCACTGAAGATCTTTCCTCCTAAGTGACTCATCTCTGGTCCTCCTCCCTCAGGGATTTTGATGAAACCTTTGTCGTGGTCCTTCACATCTCCAAAGCATTTGACAAACTGTCTTTGCGTTCTAAACTCCTTCCTTTATTTTCTGTCTTCCTCTTTGTTCCCCAGTGCAAGTCTCCCTTCGACCGATCCATTGCAGTAGTCGTTGATGGAATGACTTCCCCTTCATATCTTATCAATAGCTGTGTTCCTCAGGGAGTCCTTTCGCCTACTCCGTTTCTTCTCTCCATAAATGATCTCTCATCAGCCTCTGACCCTGCTCACTCTTACCCTGATGATTCCACTTTACACACTTAAACTCGCGTTTCCTCCCCCTGTCTATCTAATTCTCGTTATCTTCCTTGCAACTGAAGTCCCAGTCCGGACTAGTGCAAAATCTCAGAATGGGGAAGCAATAACCTGATTAATTCAGTAATACTGCGAAGCAATTTCCACCTTTTTCTCTCTTTCTAAATGTCATTTGCTTTCCCCTGTTCATTTCCAAAATACCAGTGGTCAACCCTGTAGTAACAGAGACAAGTTGGGCGTCACCATACCCGCCACTCTATCTTGAAAATCCCATATAATCAACAACACCATAATGTCTGCTTTCCACAGACTCGGAGCGTTGTATGGGTGCAATATGATTTTTTCGTGAGCAGCCACTCCATGTCCATATTCCATATCCGCCCGTGTATAGGTTACTCATCGCATATCTGAGTAGTTCTTCATCGATCTTTCTGGTAGCGCGAGTGGAATCAAAATCCTTTCGTCTCACCAATTCTCAAGGCATCGCCTCCCTCCAGCTATCTTTCTGTCCGCTGTGATGTTGCTGCTCTCTTCCTGTTCTGCAGGTATCATTTTGGCCACTGCTCTCATGGACTGTCTGCATGTGTCCCTTGTATTAGGTCTGGGACCCGTGGCACACGTTTGCCTGCTGTTTCCTGTAGTTTCTGTGTGGATTCTGTCCACACGAGAATTGACTGTTATGATGCCACTTGTCCTCGAACAGTGAAGCTTTGGAAATCTTTTCCTTTTCTCGTCTTTCCCTTTCCCTATAACCTCTCTACCTGTAAGAATCAGGTCTGCAATAACTTGCGAACCCTTGATTAATTTATTAATTTTCTCTCACTATTCCTCTTCACATTAGGTGGCTCTGCCTGGAGCATGTTATGCAAGTACCATGTCTTTCACTGTGTGTGTGAGATAGATAGATAGATAGATAGATAAATAGATAGATAGATAGACAAAGAGAGGGATGGAAGTGGAGCGAGAAAATGATGGAACAAGAAACGTCTATGGCTGGCGGTCCACTTTGGGTGGTGGCGTGGGTGGGAGACCCCAGTAAAGTACCGTGAGTGGTGGTGTGGGTGGGTGGAGACCGCAGGAAGGTAGTGTTGCCAGCTCGGGGTAGCCTGCCACCACAGAACCATAAACAACCTTCTCCTCACCCGAGACAGACTTTAAGAACCGTAAACTTCATCTGGAGCACCTCTCCTCTGTCCCTCCTTCCCAGTAGTCGAGTGTAACAGGTATATACACTGACAAACACAGCATAACAGTAATCAAAAATACTATATGCAGACAGTATAACATAGTAAAATGTGTATATACTTACAGTAATAAATATATATACATACTGTATAACAGTCGAAAAAGGTATATACTATATATGTAGTAATAAATGGTGTATGCATACAGTATAATAATCGTGAAAGGTATATACATGCATTAATAAATGGTATATAAATAGAGTTTAGCCGTCGTAAAAGGTATATACATATTTTAATATATTGTGTATAAATACAGTAAAGCAGTCAGTAAAATGTACACATATAGATAATATCAATTATAAGTATTATATGCATACTGTGTGACATCAAAAAAGCTATACTCATACCTTATAACAGTATTAAGAAGTATATACTTACAATATAACAGTAGTAAAAGGTATATACTTACAGTATACATTTACAGTATAATACTGATAACTGATGTAAACTTACGGTATAACATTATTAAAAGGTATACACATGTAGTATTACAATAGAAAAGGCATACATATATACAGTATAACAGTAGTAAAAGTTTACACACTCAGTATACTTACAGTATAACCGCTAAAAATGTATTCAGATAAGGTTTAAGAAATTGAAAGTACACTATGACAGTAAACCGGTATACACGTAGAGTATAACAGGTAAAAAGAATATACAAATGCAGTTTTAAGTAATGTAAAAGTTAGGCACATGTGGTGTAACTTCTTTGCGTTTCGTGTAGTAGTTATAAAACGGTATACACAAGCAACGAAAACCAAATTGAGTATACACAGAGATTTCTACACCTTCAAGAATCTTACCTCAAAAAAAGATCAGAAACCATAGCCAGAAGTTGCTTAAGTAGCGAATTTATGTAAGACTCGGCTCCCAGATCCCGAGCCAAGAATAAGCACATAAAATAACTACAAGAATGAGAGAGTAGAGCAAGAAACAAATAAATCCGGTTGGTGGCCTGAGCAGCCTTGGGAGGGAAGCTATAAGCCAGTAATGGACAAGCTGCACCAAGTGGCTGGCCTCTCCCACAGCTCTTAGCTTTACTCTCACCACCCGGACTCTAGCTTTATTCCCACCACACAGCCTCTAGCTATTCTCTCATCACAACCTTTAAATTTTGCTTCCACCACACGGCCTTTGGCTATACGCCCAGTCACAGCCCTTAGCTTTTACTGCCTCCACGTGGCCTTTGGTTGTACTCCCAGCCTTTAGCTTTACTTCTACCACAAGGCCTTTGGCTGTCCTCCTAGCCACAGCCGCTACCTTTACTCATAACCCCATCCCTTACCTGTATTTCTATATCTCCGGCCCTTAGCTATACTTCAATTTATGTTCCTAAGGTATAGAATGATAATGAGGATTCTGCTCCTAGTGGCTGGCCTCTCCCATAGCTCTTAGCTTTACTCCCACCTCACGGACTTCAGTTTTACCCTTATCTTCTACGTTTAGCTTTATTACCAGTCACAGCTTAGCTTTAACTCCGAGTTACGTTTCTTGGATTTACTCCCAGCTTTTTTTTCATACAACTACAGACTTTAGCTTTACTCCCAACTACTCTCTGAAACCTTACTTCCAAGCACAGATTTTAACTGTATTCACAGCTACTTTTTTTTTCATTCTGCCGTCAGCTACAAACTTTAGCTATACTCACAGCTCCTCTCTTAAGCTTTGCTGCCAGCTGCGGACTTTAGCTATAACCACAGTTACTTTCATAAACTCTGCTGCCAGCTTCAAAACGTCTGCAGCTTCAGACGGACATAAAATGAAAAATGTTTAACTAGGCTCACAAGTGACAAATGAATTTGAATATTGATAAGTGTAAAGTTTCACACATCGGTAGTAAAAACGAGAAGGCAATCTATAGCATGAATCCTCTTGAAATGCAAAAGGTGAATTGAGGAAGAAATCGGATGTAATAATCCCTACGATCTGCAGCCCAGTGAGAAGTCCACAGAAGCTGTAAAAAAGGCGAACAAAATTTTTGGATTCACAGGTAAGGCCTTCGATTTTCTGTCTAAGAAACTAATTCTGATTCTTTACAGTTCATTGGTGTGTTTCCTCCTTGAAAACTGAGTTCAGTATGAACACTCGACTCAAACATAAGACATGGAATGCAGCGGCGAACAATCAAGATGATTTCCAGACTGAGGAACAAACCCTATGAGAGCCGACTGGATGACTTACGATCATTTAGCTTTTAAAAAAAGATTGTACGTGATTTGATAATGGTACTCAAGTCGATCGAAGCCTTTGATAATCTTGATTTAAGAAGCTACCTCAAGCTGGATTTGTCTGATTTCCAAAGGAATAAAAAGCATTTCAAACAGCAACAGACCACTGGTTCCTTTCGAGGCTGTTTGTAATAGTGAAAGAAATCAGAAAGTTATAGAAGAGCGTAGTAATAGTAGAAAGGCGAAACAGATGATTGAAAAAGAAAATACTGTAAACATTCTATGCAACTAAAGAGGCGCAGTAATGTCAGGAGTGGATTATAGGCAAAATATTTATCACATAGATTCTTAAACATATCTATGATGGTGGTTTTAATTGCTCTAGCTGGTAAATCATTCCAATGTTAACAGTCCTGCTGAATAAAAAGTACTTCGGCTCATTCGAGGTAGAACGTTTGCCCACGAGTTTGTATCCATAAATGCGAGTTAAGTTAGACCAATGTAGCTTTCAGTAGTTTGTTAGGTCAAGATTATCGAAGCCTTTGATAGTTCTGAATACCTACATTAGATCGTCTCTTAACCTTCTCTTTTTTGTTACTAAGCTAAATATTTAAACTGCTCTCATATGATGTGTTTCTCAGTCTTGGAATCATCTTGGTAGCTCGCCACTGTATTCTCTTCATTCTGTGTCACTTCTGAAATGGAGTGACCAAACCAAACACTGTTCAAGGTGGCGACGCACTAGTGAATCCTAAAGAGTATGGATGTTTCCCCAAGACTTATAATCGAAAACCCTAACCATGAGTCCAAAAATTTTGTTTGACTCTATGCTGCTTTTGTGCACTGCTTTCTTGGTGTTAGATTACCAAAGATTATTACATTTGTCTTTTGCCACATTTACCTTTTAAAACTCAACAGAATTCATACTGTAGCTTGCATTCTCGTTTTTAAAACCGATACGTAAAACTTTGCACTTAATGATTTATTTGCCATCTTTGAGTCCAATCATTTTGTTTGTTTTACGTCCGTTTGAAGCTACAGACGTTTAGTTTCCTTTCCGGGTATATTTTCCAGCTAAACATCGTCTACGACTTTCTGTTTTACAATGCAGCCTATTGTCAGAACCGGTCGCAAGACTGATCCCTGTGGCACACCACTTGTTACGTCCAACCATTCTGAGGCTTGACCTTTAATCACTGCTCTTCGTTTACGTTCAGAAAACCAATTGTCTAAACGCCAAAGTACAACCCTTTCTGTACTATGTGACATAATTTTTGATAGCGTCCTTAGATGTAAAACTTTAGCGAATGGTTTTTGAAATTCTATGTCTTTTATCAAGTGGTGATCCTCTATAAACAGTTTACAAATTTGTCCCGAATGATGATTCTCATTCGTTTACCAACAACAGATTTTAAGCTTATTGGATTATCTTTTTTGAATATCGGTTTTACTTTGGCAAACTTCCATTCCTTTGGAGATTTCTCCGTGGCAAGTGACTTACTGAAAGGACAATTTGATTTTTCGTCTTTTATCATCGTCTTCGGCAGAAACTTTTCTGGGCTTGCCGTATATTTGAAATTTTCATGTCCATATGTTTAAGAGCGTTTTAATTTCTTAGAAACAGAACTAGATTTGGGTTTGAGTTTTGCCTTCAGTCGTAAATACAAATGCAAAGTATGGTTGCTATGGTTTCGTTGTCTTGACGCAAGTCACAGATAACTGAAAAAAGTTTTCCGTCTACCTAAGTTTCTGTTAGGGCCTATAAGCTAGCCTAAAGGTTATTATTTTTTCTTTTATGAATCTTATCTTAAATTGTACGAAAATGAAGTCGATATTTTCAGCAACTACAAAAGTTCTTTAGAGATAATGATGGGCTTTAACATGCAGCAAGACACCATCGCCTACTATATTTCCCCTCTCCCAGTTAAACAGAACGTACCCTGGAAGTGCGTAATCGGCAGAGATGCTTCTGTTTTTCAATATCTTAACCAGGATTCAGAAATAACAGCCTTATCGTAATTTTCTTCGAATATAGTTGTCTCAAACTCATACTTACTTACTTTCACTGCCGTTTAAACTCCTTACCAGTACCCGTGCCACATTCCATAACTCTCCATCCACCTACAGACTATACCTCAAGTCAGGGTTACTGTTCTTTGCTTTACTCTGTTACAGCCCTTGATTCTGTCTCTTTTTTAAAGGTTTTTAGCTTTACTTTCACCTTCAGCTGTTATCTTTACCGACTGGTATAGTCTTTGTCTTTACTGTCTGAGCAGTCATCGGTTGTGCTGCCAGCTACAGTGCTGAATGTTACATCCGTATGCGGATATTAGCTTTAGCGCCAGCGTACCCCGTAGGTTGTAGCCAGCAGCCACCCTGGGAAGTACTGCCCTCGTTACTTAAGGAGTGTTGATGCCCGGGACCATCTTACTGGACTGCTGGTCTTACTCTCTTTCTCTCTTTAAAAGTAAGCTGTCGGTCTAGACTTGCCTCCTTGTCTTAAATGCACCATACCTGCCCTTTTCATGTTCATACTTCTTCCCTTCATACTTTCAACTTCTTCTTTCGCTTTTTTGGCATTTTCGCCTTCTCTTTGTTCCGTGTTCAGGCTCTGATAAGGACATACGCCCGTAAACCGGAGCTTGTACGAAAACAAACCTCTACGGCAATCTGTAGACTTAGATTTATTACAGAGCTCTACCACAGTCTTAGCTTTATGAAAGAGTTCTACCACAATCTTGGCTATATTTTTGTAGCAGATAGATTGCTGGTCTCCCAGCTACGTCTCTCGCCTGTACCTCCCTGTAGAGGTGGCAGCCCCGTTACGACTGGCGGCCTTGCTTAGTCTTGCCTCTGGGTGCCGCCGCCGCCGCCGCCTTCCGCTTGACTCCCAGCCAGTGTTTGTAGCTTTAACTCTAGCCAGGGAGGGACCTCTCCACACACACACTCGCGCGCGCACACACACACACACACACACACACACACACACACACACACACACACACACACACACACACACACACACACACACACAGAGAAAACCTTTGCGTTCTTTGTATATGTGTGCAGCATCTTCATGGAGGATTATTCTTGACAGGCCGGGCTGCAGGGTGGGTTGCGGAGCGGGCTGAAAGGTGGGTTGTGAGGTGGGCTCCGGGATAGGCTGCGTTGGGGAGGGAGTAATCTACATCAGGGTGGGTTGCGGAGTGAGCAGCGGGGTGGGCTTTGGGGTGGCCTGCGAAGTGGGTCGAGAGTTGGGTTACGGGATGAGTTGTGGGATGAGCTACAGGTATGGCTGCGGGGTGGGTTGTAGGGTGGGCTAAGGGGTGGGTTGTAGGTTGGGCTGCGGGTCGGGCTGCAGGGTGAGCTGCGGGGTGGGCTGGAGGGTGGGCTGAGGGGTGGGCTCAGATAATGTGGTGCAGGAAGGAAGGGTAGTGGTGGTGGTGGTGGGGGGGGGGATCGTGTTAAGGAGGCCCTGACGAGGTCTTTACAACGGGTGCCCGACGTTAAACGCCCCCTCCAGGACCTTCCCTCTGTACTGCACTTTAATTTTAAAAATGGAATCAGATCTTCTCTGCTGATTACTACAAGGGGAGGGGGAAGGGGGCAGGTACAGGGCATGGTGGTGTGTGGATTTTATATCTTTGGAGTATATAGTGATGGGGGAAGGGGGGGGAGTGTATTGTATGGGGGTATATACGTCAGGGGGGAGTGTGTACGGAAGAAGGGGACTATATAGTGTTGGGGGCTATGTACGTCAAGGGGGAGTGTGTACGTTAGGTGGGAGCGAATAGTGTTGAGGGGGGGGGAAGTTAGTACGCAAAGGAAGGGTAGGGGGCGTGGAGTCTTTACGTCAGGGGGATGTCTATAGTGTTAGGGGAGAATGTATAGGTAATGAGAAAGTATACTGTGTTAGAAGAGGGGGATGTGTGATTCTCGAGCGACACTTGGAGAGCGTATAATCGTACTGATAAGTCTGGCTGCCATACGGCTCGTAATTCGCCCATTAGCACTCTGCTACAGCCATTATATACCCCCAGTAGTAAGAGACATACACACACGCGTGTGCACAGATAAGAGACACTGATACATGTATCCCTCTTTAGAAACTTGAAGGGAGGAGAGACAGGGTTTTATGCTGAGCGCGAAGATTCTCAGTAGAACAGCTGATGGGGGATAAGGGTAGAGTTTGTAAGACTGGGATGGAGAGGACCAGGGCGCATAAGGATAGGGTGGAAAGAACCAGGACACATAAAGGTGGGGTGGAGAGGACCAGGGCACATAAAGCTGGGGTGGAGAGGACCAGGGCACATGAAGCTGGGGTGGAGAAAACCAGGACATATAAAGCTTGGTTGGAGAGGACCAGGACACATAAGGCTGGGGTGGAGAGAACCAGGACACATAAAATTGGGGTGGAGAGGACTAGGGCACATAAGGCTATGGTGGAGAGGACCAGGGCACATGAAGCTGGGGTGGAGAGAACCAGGACATATAAAGCTGAGTTGGAGAGGACCATGACACATAAGGCTGGGATGGAGAGAACCAGGACACGTAAAACTGGGGTGGAGAGGACCAGGACACAAGGCTGGGATGAAGAGAACCAGGACACATAAAACTGGGGTGGAGAGGATCAGAACACAAGACTGGGGTGGAGAGAACCGGAACACATAAAGTTGGGGTGGAGAGGACCGGGACACATTAGGCTGGGATGGAGAGGACCAGGTCACATAAAGCTACGGTGGAGAGAACCAGGACATATAAAGCTGGGTTGGAGAGGACCAGGACACATAAGGCTGGGATGGAGAGGACCAGGACACATAAGGCTGGGGTGGAGAGAACGAGGACACATAAAGCTGGGGTGGAGAGGACCAGGACACAAGGCTGGGGTGGAGAGAACCAGGGCACACAAAGCTGGGTTAGAGAGGACCAGGGCACATAAAGCTGTGATGAAGAGGACCAGGGCACATAATACTGGGGCGAAGAGTACTAAGGCACATATTGCTGGGTTGGAGAGAGCCAGGGCACATAGCGCTGGGGTGGAGAGAACCACGAAACATAAAGCTGGGATGGAGAGGACCAGGACACATAAGGCTGGGGTGGAGAGAACCAGGGCACACAAAGCTGTGGTGGAGAGAACCAGGGCAAATAATGCTGGGGTGGAGGGGACCAGGACACATAAGGCTGGGTTGAAGAAACCCAGGGCACATAATGCTGGGGTGGAGAGAACTAGGGCACATAATGCTGGGGTGGAGGGAACCAGGAAACATAAAGCTTGGGTGGAGAGTACCAGGGCATATAAGGCTGGGTTGGAGAGAACTAGGGCACATAATGCTGGGTTGGAGAGAACCAGGGCACATAATGCTGTAGTTGAGAGAACCAGGAAACATAAAGCTGGGGTGTAGAGGACCAGGAAACATAAGGCTGGGTTGGAGAAACCCAGGACACATAATGCTAGGGTGTATTGAACCAGGGCGCATAATGCTTGGGTGGAGAGAACCAGGAAAAGTAAAGCTGGGGTGGAGAGTACCAGGGCACAAAAGGCTGGGTTGGAGAGAACAATGGCACATGATACTGGGATGAAGACCAGGGCTCATAAAGTTTGGATGGAGTTGACCAGGGCACACAAAACTGGGGTGAAGAGGACCAGGGCAAACAAAGATGGGATGAAGTGGACCATGGAATTGGAAATACTTGGAAACTTTAAAAGGTAACATTGGGAAGGAAAGTATAGAAATATTTTTTGATGATAGAATAATTAACCGTTGAAGTTAATTAGGTGAGAGTGTAATGTGTTTGACAAGGATGGACCGCTATATATATTTCCGAAGTCACAGACAAGCAGTTTTTTACACACACACACACACACACACACACACACGTACACAGATACACGCACAGCATGTGTGCGTGGATTGGGGAAATGAGTAAACACAGGTGAGAGCATTTTGAATTTCATTCGTCTTACATATCGGCTTATAAAGAAACCTTCTTCAGAGAAACTGAGTAAGATCAAAGGTACAAGTCTTTATACTCCCGCGGGCAAGCCCAGCCTTGCTGGACGCCGCGCCGCGTTCCTTACCCCAGGCCGGCCGTCTCTCCCAGTCCCCTGCTGTGGCCCTCCTACATTTTGTGACCGCCATTTTTGCAGCTGGTCCAGCCCAAAGTAAAAAGCCCTCACAGTTGTTGATCACTTCTCCCTCGCATATGCGGGCAGCATCCAAGGCTTGATGTGTCCTGTATGCACTATTTTAACCTGTCGCCGTCTTAGTAGATGTCCATACTCGTCTATGTAGGAATGGCCTACGTGAATATATAGAGTTCACTCTTTGTGTCTCGCACAGTCTCCCCTGAAGAAGGCGAAACGTTGCACGAGTGAAAATCAAAAGCTTTCATCTATGTTTACTCAACATCCCAGTCCACATATTTGGCGTTATGAGTTATTCTCTCTCTCTCTCTCTCTCTCTCTCTCTCTCTCTCTCTCTCTCTCTCTCGCTCTCTC
>JAYMFT010226644.1:0-11264 GCA_038088735.1 Panulirus argus
AATAATCATGTGACGCAGCAGCTTGCCGAGTATTCCGTGGTCTAGCTAGTGGTGGGGGCACACAAGCAGTCAGCTCTCGGGAGCAAAAGCCAAAGTAATACCTATAGAAAAGGGAAAGTGAACCTTTCTCATCAGTATTTTGTGCACCACCCATCTCTTCAGCATTACCGACTCCTCTTCAGCATATCACAAGACCCATGGTGCCCAGTATGTAACTTCCACTCACATTGAACATTTGCTGCTCCATTTTCTGCTTCTTCTTCTTGCTCTTGTTCTATACTTTTTGTTCTTGTTCTTCTTGTTCTTATTCATCTTGCTCTTGTTCTTGTTTTTGTTGTTATTCTTGTTCTTCTTCTTCTGACATGTTTATCATCAAACTTGACCTGTTTATCTGAGTTCTTAAAAAAAAGGAACCCCATAGAAATGATCATTGGGCAGGTGTACAAGGCCAGTTGCTTCCGTCACAGGAGTTACTACTGAACTTTGTCTGCCTGTAATTACTCTGTAAGTGAGATTTACCTTCTGTAGGCAGAATCATCAATAATGGATGAAAGTGAGTAGTCTTGTCAAGGACCTTCTTGCTCCATAGGAGTCTATTATTTCCCTGCTCCCGTGGGGAATGCAGCCTCCCCCAAAGGTGCAGTAGCCACATTAAAGGGGTCCAGGGGTTGTACCATAAATAAGAGATATTATAATTGCACATCAGTACATGGTAAAGGTGATGTTCATTATGCTGTTTATAACTATTTACAACTTAGATTTTGTGATTCATATCATTAGGTTTGGTCTCCTCACCTAAAGCATTGTAAAGAACTTGTGTAGAAAAGGGTCAGAGAAGGATAACAAAGGTTGTACCTGAAATAAAAGAGCTGGATTACAGGTAGAGGTTTGAGGCAATAAAGTAGCCCACTGTGAAAAAGAGTTCATAGCTAGAAATTAAGGAAAAGCTTGTAGGAAAAGGTGCAGAAGAGTTCTTTTTTAGTATCAGTGTTGTGAATGAATGAATTAAGGTAAGTGATAATATGAATGCATACAGTATACAGAAGTTTAAAAAGTTTTATGATAGAAAAGAAAGATTGGGCCTAGTGATGATATGAATGCATACAGTATACAGAAGTTTAAAAAGTTTTATGATAGAAAAGAAAGATTGGGCCTAGTAAATTTAGAACAACCATCCCATACTGTATGCATAGTAATTGTAAATAGGTAATATTAAATCATTCATTCACACATTTATATGGTATCTTTTGGACTTTCATGTATTGAATATGATAAACAGAGTGACAGCTTGATCAGAGTATATCTGTGATGCAAGGTAAAGCTTAGGCTGTATGACACAATGTACAGAATCACTTCATTCCTTTGATATGTCAAAAGAAGTACTACTGTGCGTTTAAGAAATATTCTTCCATAATGTGCATTATGTTAGTCATTCACCCTTTCTCCTAATTGAATATCAAATTCTCATTAGTAGCTACGTTACTTTGCAGAAAAAGCTGAATTTTGGCAGGACAAATCTGTTGATATTTGCCCTTTTTTTCCCACAGAATTTGCTCTTCAACATCGTTAAACCATTTTCTCGAGGCCAAGCTTATATATGTCAAGATGTAGACCTCATGATAGATTGCTTTGTCTCACTTTTCCGCATCCTTCCACACAACAATGAAGCCCTCAAAGTTTGTTTAAATCCCACTTCACCATCACCTTATCACTTTGTTTTGGTCAGCTCTCTATACAGGTGAGAATTTTTTGAGAACAGTACTTTTGAATAAACAGATGTGAGATGATCAGATGTGCTCATTTTGTTTGAAACATGATACTGTTGTTAGTAAGAGCAAAGATACTTTTTGATCAATTATAAACATAAATTGATAAAGATGGATGAATGTGTGGTATTGGATGATGTTAAAGCATTTTAGTGATTGGTCAGGATTTTCTCTGATGTAGATTTATATGACTAGCTTTGAGAATAGTTAACTGACTGACTCAGTGGAAATTGTGCTGTGAATTGTATATAATTTTCACTTCTTTAACCCTTTTGCCTTATCATTTGGGTATAACTAAACAAGCACTTATACCCATTGATTGCAGATTTCGGATTTACCCCATAGCTACTAAAAATGTTCATTAATGCGATGTGGAAGTATCCCGAGGATCTTAAAACAGCCACCACATGCGCACTGGTGCTGTTAAATGTATGCTAAATTGGGTTTCAGTGTTTAACTGGTGAAAACAACCATTAATAGTGTTTTATTTGGTTTTATTGCTGTTTAGGTGAGTTACACATTAGACACAAATAACATCTATATAAAGTTGTGTTGTGTGTTTTCTACTTCCTGCCAGAGTAAGGTAGCTTCATGTATAGATGAGAGAGCAGTAGAATTATTAATCTTAACTTCGCTCCTTCCTTTGTTCCTTCTTTTGGGGAGGTAATACAGGAGGGAAGGATTTTCAGACCCCCAACTCTTGCCCCATTTAGTTGCCTTCTATGACATGCATGAAATACTTGGGCATTATTCTTTCTCCCCTATCCTTAGGAAGGACTTGTTTAGTAGTAGAATTACCTTCTCACCTGTTTGTTATTACCTATTTTACTGTACTTGGAGGGAGTTTTATGTTCATGGGACCCCATATCTTGAACACTCTTTGCTATCAAACAACCTCTTAAATTTATGTATACTGTCTGCAGTAACTCAGACCTCAGACAGTCTGTTCCAGTCATCCACCACTCTTGTACTGTAAAAATATTTCTTTACATCCTTATTTACAAGTCTCTTTGTTTAATTTGAGTCGTGTCCTGAGTTTGCTCTTTTTTTTCCATACATATTTACCATTTCCCGTGTTAGTGAGGTAGCATCAAGAACAAATGACTGTGCCTCAGGAGAAAAAAATCCTCACTTGGCCCGTATCTCTGTTCCTTCTTTCGGAAAGGTGAAACAGGAGAGGAGGATTTTCAGCTCCCCGCTCCCACCCCTTTTAGTCATCTTCTATGACGAGCAGAGAATACATGGGAAGAATTCTATCCCTGCATATGAGGTGGTATCAAAAAGTTCAGAGACTAAGCCTATGTACAAGAAAATACTCATTTGATTCTAGCTTGGGCACTATCCCCTTGAACATTGTCCCCTTTAACATCCATACAGCACTTCCAGCACCGTTGCCACTCCTGGAAGGCTTTCTGGAAGTCTTGTTCTCGAAGCGTGTCAAGCACCTTCTGTGATTCATGCTGGATCTCCTCCACGGTGTAAAAATGGCAACCCTTCAGCTGAAACTTCATCTTCGAGAAGAGGAAGAAGTCACAAGGTGCCAAATCTGGCAAGCAGGGTGGGTGTGGTAGGGTCGCTCTGCTGTTGTGGCTAAGAAATTCACAAGATACAAGAGCTCAGTGAGAGGGTGCATTGTCGTCAAGAAGCATCCAATTGTTCTCATGCCACATTTCAGGCTGTTTCTGCCAAATGCTCCCCCCCCAGGTGCCCCAGAACATTGCAGTAGAACTGTCCGTTCATGGTCTGGCCATTGGGGACGAATTCACTGTGGACAATTCCACAAATGTCGAAGAAAACGATGAGCATGCTCTTGGTTGCACTGTGGACCTGCCTGGCCTTCTTTGGTCGTGGAGATTTTGGGCTCTTCCTCTGCTAAGACCATAGTTTGGTCTCTGGGTCGTACCCATAGACCCAAGCCTCGTCCCCAGTGAATGACTCTCGACATGAAGGTTGAGTCATCCAGGGCACTCTGATGGAGATCTTGACAGACCTTGGCACAGTGCTCCTGATCTGGGGTCAGAAGCTTGGGCACGAACTTTGCAGCAATACAGTGCATGTTCAAATCAGATGTTAGGATTGCCTGCACTGTTCTGTATGACACATCAGTGATGGCAGCAATGACCTTAATGGATCTCCCATGATCCTCATGCACAAGTCGCCAAATTGTTTCCACATTTTCGGGGGTTAAGCTCGTGGAAAGGCGCCCAGACCTCTTGTTGTCATCCAGTGAGGTTCTGCTGCTTTTGAATTGTACGTGCCACTCGAAACACCTCGCACGACTCATTCCTTTATTGCCATACACGATGAATCATATCAAAGGTCTCGGTTGCAGATTTACCGAGTTTGATGCAGAATTTGATGTTTGCTCTCTGCTCTAATTTGCTGTCCATGATGAAATCGCAAATGTGCATGTGCATGTGGTCAAAAAACTCCCATAGAACAACACACAAAGTTCACAGAATGACTCCTTTTGGCAGACTGATTGATGACGGTTATGTCTAACCGTCACATGTACATCGCCATACTGCCATCTGTTGGAACTAGTCTCGGAACTTTTTGATACCACCTCGTATTTCAAAGAACTGTCCACTGCCCACTTCATTGGTCTCTTTTAAAAACAGAGGTTGTGATTAGGTCTCCTTTCTATCAAGGTGGGTAAATTTAAAGCTTCCAGCCTCTTCCTGGGGCTCAGCTCTCTTAATTTTGGTGTCATATTCAAGTCTCTCTCTCTCTCTCTCTGCCAAGAAAGTAAAGGGGATGCTTAGATTTATTAACAGAAATTTTACATACAAAAGCAAGGATGTGACATTGCTACCATACTTACGTTTATTGAGACCAAACCTTGAATATGCAGTGCAGTTTTGGGCCCCTACTTAAGTAGGGATATTCTTAAATTGGAAGCATTGCAGTGAAGAGCAACTAAATTGATACCTTCCTTGCTTAACAAACCATATGAAGAGAAATTGCAAGAATTAAGCTTGTTCTTCCCAAACATGAGGCATCTCCTGGGCAAGTTATTAGAATGTTTTAATATACTTAAAAGTTTCAGCGACGTCGATATTGAACATTTCTGTACTATAGCGCCAGTATTGCCAACAGGAGGAAATGGACTAAAGCTTAGAGGTCACAGAGTTAATTTGGACTGTATGAAATATTTCTTTACTTGTGACATTATTGATGCATTAAATAAGCTTCCAGAAAATATTGTTCAGAGCAACACCCTTAATTTTTTTTCATACATATTCACCATTTCCCACGTTAGCAAGGTTGCGTTAAGAACAGAGGACTGAGCCTTATAGGGAAAATCCTCACTTGGTCCCCTTCTCTGTTTCTTCTTTTGGAAAAGTAAAAACAGGAGGGGAGGATTTGCAGCCTTCCCACTCCCTCCCCATTTAGTCGCCTTTTACGACACACAGGGAATACGTGGGAAGTATTTTTTCTCCCCTGTCTCCAGGGATATAACACCCTTAATATCTTCAGAAATAGGCTTAATTGTCACATATCACTCTTTGTTATTGAATAATTCATATAATCAGTCGTCATACCATACTGGTATACGATGCTACCTTCTCAATCATTGATCTCTCCCTTACTGTGCTGCAATAATATACCAACATTGATTAACCCATGTCACCAGCTTAGAGAGGGTAATACTTTTTGTATCATTCTTCACCATCAGGAATAATATAAGCATGGTAAGTCAAGAGGCTTGAGCCCAAGTGTATCCTTAGTATTGTCTTTATAACGAAAAATGAAGGGATGCATGTCATTGGTGATGGAGTGTATGACATTTTCATGTTCATTCTACCTTATGGCTTTCCTATGAAAATTTTCCTGGAGGCATATTAATCCTATAAGGTATTTATATTCTACCTGTTTTCCATCTGCTGTGTTGCTGGAGGGAGTGGAAGCTGGGGAGAGAGCCTTTGCTTTGCTGTTCTTTTCTCCTACTACTTTTAAGGGACTGCATTTTTTATATATAGTAGTGTTAGGGCCAGACCACCTTGCTTGGACCTTGGGTTGATGTGGTCTGTGTATTTATGTAACTTTCTCTCTCTCTCTCTCTCTCTCTCTCTCATAATGGAGGCTTTAGTCACAGACAGAAGTCCACACTGAGGCAAGGCCTTAATTATAGAGAGAATTATGAGAGGAAAAAGAAGAGACAAGGGAAAGTATTTATAAATTTTGGAGGAAGCAAAAAAAACCTGTCTTTTAAAATGTGCCAGGTCATACTTATTGGGAAAGGCATGTGAGGCTAGAGAGTTCCAAAGCTTCAAGTTGTAGATAAACACTTATAAAAACAGCCCACCCTTGAGTTGCTAACAGTCGCACAATAAAGTGATACAGCAACTTAGTCGCATATTGAGTGGTCTTGTTAGTGGTGGGGGCACACAAGTAGCCAGTTCTTGGTAGCAAAAACCTAAGCAATACCTATAAAAGAGGAAAAGTGAAATAATATTGCAGCATAGGGGAAGCAGGTCAAGTTTTGTAGTAAGCCTGTCAGACTTTATAAATCAGACCACTTTTGACTGAACTTTCTCAAGTAAGGATGCGGAGCTAGAACCACCCCAGGAACAGTACTTCATAAAAGAACGGATCAGTCCTTTATATTAACGGAGCATCTGTAAAGAAGGAAGGAAATTTGACTTCTAAACAGGACTTCCAGTTTCTTTGAGGTAGATTTAGCTATTTCCATTTCATGGATTTTACAAGAAAGAGTGGATGTTACAGTTATACCAAGTATGTTCATTGAGTCAAGAGGTAGGATTACATGACTGTCAAATGAAACAAGAAAGTTGTAAGAATTTTTGACTGGTTGATGGGTAGAAACTAGGTCATGGAGACATTAAACTTAACCACATTTCATCTGCCTCATTGAGATATCCTGTCCATTTCAGATTTTATTGAGGAAGTTGTGTCGACATGAAATGCAGATTGAGTGAGAGAAGCAGAATTGAATGATGTGGATGAACGTATTGCTGCATCATCAATATATGAGTATATTAGGTTATTTTTGGAACAGAGGAAATCCTTGATGAAAAGGAGAAAAAGTTTAGGGGATAGAACAGAACCTTAAGGGACACCACTGTTGATGGAGAAAAGAGTGGTAGGCTGGTCCGTCAACAACCATGGAGTTAGATTGGCCAGAGATGAAGCTAGATACGAGGGAGCAAAGTAAAGGAGGGAAGCCACAAGAGGGGAGCATAGAGATGAAACCCTGACTCCACACCCTGTCAAAAGCTTTGAATATATCAAGGGCAACTACACACTTCTCCAAAATCTTTCAGGGATGATGACCAGACATTAGAAGATAAGAAAGAATATTACCAGTGGATCTCACCTTATAGAAACCATACCGGTGATCAGAGAGAAGACTGTGAGATTCAAGATTTCTAAGGACAAGGGAGTTTAGGAAGGATTCAAAGACTTTGGATATGGAAGATGTCAAAGCAACAGGACGATAGCTTGAGGGGTTAAAATGTACAACCTTCTTAGGGATAGGATGTACCAGTGCATGCTTCCAAGAAAAATGAAAAGTTGTTTTTAACAGAAACAGAACTGACTAGCAAACACAGGTGCAAGTTCAGAGGCACACTTCAGTGCATGGGGATGGATGCCATTAAGAACATAAGCCATGCTTGTGACCAGAGAGAGAAGTGCTTTTGGGACAATCTGAAAAGAGATTATGGGAAGGGGCATAGGAATAGTAAGAGGAGCATCAGGGGGTGAAGGGATGTTAGAATCATCTAAGGTGGAGGCAGGGGAGAAATAGGAACTAGAGAGAGTTTCTTTTTCTCAGGATGAGAGTTATTGTATCGTCAAAATGGAAAAATGAATGGAGGGTAGAGCAACAGAAGTTGTTAGCGATGCCCTTAGCTAAGATCAGAAAGACCTGTCAGTGGAAGACAAGCATAGGTTATCGCACTTCCTTTTGATAAGGAAAGCTTTGTGTCTTGGATAACGTACTTGCAATGATTACAGGCATTGATGAATGCTGAGTGGGAGTCGGAGGAAGGAGAGATTTTCCAAGCCTGATATGCCTGATCCCTTGCCTGAATGGCCTCAGAACAGGTATGGTTGAACCAGGAATTAGAAGAAGAGGTCACCTGGGTGGAAGAGGGGATAAATGCTTTAATTTCAGCAAAAATTACTTCTGCTATGCATTTGGTGGCAACAGAAGCATTTCCTCAAGAGAGACAGTAACATACCCAAGAAAAGTAAGAAGAGAATTCTTGTAAGTTATTCCAGTCACCTTTGTTGACTTGCCAATATTTACACTTAGAATGGGCTGCTCGAGGGAGAGATGTTCTTAAATTGTTACGTTTATGAGAGTGTGATCAGATGAACCAGTAGGGGATGAGATTGTGTAGTTACAGTGGGATGTATCAGAGGGAGTAGGTAGTAGTTGGTAGGCAGCCAGTGACGAGGGAGGTATGCTACCAATACTACCTGCCTGGGTATCGGGAGGTTTAGTTACAGCTACTTAGTGAGTCAGCATTTCAGTGGTTGTCAAGTTGCACTCCTCTGACCCAAGTGGGTATCTTTTCTTTCAGCCTCACCCATACATGGACTATTGGCATTCTGTTCACAGACATACAGTCTAGCCTTGTCGTACGTAACCCTTGACAGCACTTAACTCATACTACTCAATCTTTCCAAGTCTAAATATTCCTGTGGTGAGCATTATGCTCTAGCCTTGCCTTGTGGCAAATTGGTGCGAGCATAGATAGTAGTAGCAGGTAGGATCATTTAGGTAGAAGTAATAGGTAGGAGAATTAGGTAGAAGTAATCAGTAGGAACATTAGGTTGGAGCCTCTGCAAACACTGCACTAGTTACTCTCTGCTAGTGGCCTGTTAAGAGGGAGGCACTATGTGCTAAGAAGCAGCACTGGGGTTTACTAGTTATGGAGACTCTGCTGCTGTGGCCACATCCTTGAGGGAGTTCCAGTTGAAACAGGCATCAGAAATAAAGATGTTTATGGGATTAGAGGTGAAAAACAGATCCAGAATATTAGGAGAGTGGTCACAGCAGTCAGGATTTTGGGTGGGATGGGAGATAATTTGCTCTAGATATTGAGAATGGAGAGTGTGAGGGCTTCAATCTGTATAGGAGGAATTCATCTGTTCCTTATGGTGAACTTGAAATCTCCAAAGTAGAGGACTTCGGGTGAGAGGATGCCACAATCTCATTGCAAAAGTTTAGAGAGTTAAAGAAAGATATAAAACTTGTAGAATTAGGAGAGCAATAGGTGAAAGAGAGGAAAAGTACATTAGTTGGGAGATACACCTTGAGCCACATAATATCAGAGCTTAGGAACTCGGTCTTCTTGGCATGCAACAAGTGTGTTGGTGTTAGAATAAGCACAGACGTCACCTTTGAACCAAAATCATGAGTGGAGATTTTTGTTGGATGTGTAAAAGGTTCGAGTGAGAACATCATCAAACAGCTGGGTCTCAAAGAGAAGTAAGATATTAGGAGAGGTACTAGACAGATGGGGTTCACAAAAGAGTGGTTACTAGAGGGACCACAAATATTGGTATAGTGAACAGACAAGGAGGAAGGTCTATCTGAGAGGGAAAGCTTTTGGGAGTGGCCGGTACTACTAGTGTTTGAGCCCTTCCTCTCATTGGTAGTAGAGTCAGACAGAAACCTGGATATTCATAGCACTCCATGATTTTAGGGACTAGGGACCATAGATTTGTTAGATTGTATCATGATTATATTTAGAAATGATTTTGCTAACAAGAGGTGGTGAGGGAATGTATATGAAGAAAATTAGTCAGGTTTGAGTAGGTGTATGATGCTTTGTAAGGAGAAAATGGCAGGACTTGCCTGATAGTACTGTTTTAATGAGACAAAAAATAAGACTTGCAGTCGTTACATGGAAAGTATAAGATGGTTCTGGGCACCACTTTAATGCTCCTTATTCAAGACGGTACCACCACCCTGGATGGCTGCTGTCAACAGCGTATTACCTAAACATTTTGTTATCCATACAATTGAAAGTTAATATATTTGTTTGCAAACAGTTTGTCTTTTTAATTCTTTTCTTAATATGGGACTCTGGCAACAGGTTAAGGATGATGTTTGCTCCTAAGTCCTAAGTCTTTGTCATGCTCAGAATCTTAAAACTTATTTCCTGCTAGTTAAGAATCGTATTGTTGTCATCTTTTTCTTAGTTCCAGTCTCATTTGCTCGGGTTGAATTTCATTAACCAACGCAACGGCCCTTCCCATGACCTTTTTGTCTCCATTACATGTGCCTCTTTTTTCCATAGATATCACCAACATTCATGGGCTTTTTAGTAACCACTCTTCTGTTGAGCACCATCTGTCTAGTCTCTCTCTTTTTCTCTCTCTCTCTCCCACATACAAATTCGCCATTTCCCACGTTAGCGAGGTAGCGTTAAGAACAAAGGACTGAGCCTTAGAGGGAAAATCCTCACTTGGCCCCCTTCTCTGTTCCTTCTTTTTGAAAAATAAAAGCAGGAGGGGAGGATTTCCAGCCCCCTGCTCCCTCCCCTTTTAGTCGCCTCTTATGACACGCAGGGAATACATGGGAAGTATTCTTTCTCCCCTATCCCCAGGGATAATCTGTCTAGTATGTCTCTTAATATCTTACTTCTGTCTGAGATCCAACTGTTTAATGATATTTGCACATGGCCCTTCCACATATCCAAGTATAATCTGCACTCATGATTCCACTTTAGAGGTGGTGTCTTTGCTTTTCTCTCCTCGTTACACCTATGGCATGCTTTCAGGACCTTGAGTCCCCAAATGTTGCTGTCATCTGGCCCAAGTTTTGTCTCACAACTTTCACTATTTTCATGTTTTTTGGCTAATGCTGTCATAACTACAAATCCTATAAGATTCTTCAACCATCTAAATTCCTGCTGTGGGAAGACGACATCCTCTCACTCACAAGCTGAATTGCTGTGTAGGCGATTTCAGTGTACACCATTTAGTCAATTGTTGTTCAGCAATGATACAGCACTGGTGGCTGATTTGAGTGAGAAGCTGCAGAAGTTGGTGACTAAGTTTGGAAAAGTGTGTGACAGGAGAAAGTTGAGAGTAAGTATGAATAAGAGCAAGGTTATTAGTTCACCAGGGTTGAGGGACAGGTTAGTTTGAATATAAGCTTGAATGGAGAAAAATTGGAAGTGAAGTGTTTTGGATATCTGGTAGTGGACTTGCCAGTGGATGGAACCAAGGAAGCGGAAGTGAATCATAGAGTTGGGGAGAGGGCGGAGGTTCTGGGAGCAATGAAGAATGTGTGAAAAGAATGTTATATCAGCGAGTAAAAATGGGTATGTTTGAAGCAAAAATGGGTATATTTGAAGGAATAGTAGTTCCAGCAGTATTATATAGTTGCGAGGCATGGGCTATAGATAGAGGGTTGTATGAAGGATAGTGGATATGTTGGATTTGTTTTTCACTTCCAGTCCATCTCGCTGTACTCACACAATCTCGCCCCCACTTGGTTCATCTGATCATACT
>JAYMFT010226655.1:0-11264 GCA_038088735.1 Panulirus argus
TATATAGAGAGAGAGAGAGAGAGAGAGAGAGGGGGGGGGGTTGGGGAGGATAACCCTTGCAGACATATCGCTCCCTACTGCTGGTGCTGAATGCTATAGCAAGGTAACTTTGAGTATTGACTGCCACACAGACAATAGTTGCACGGTGCAGAGAAGTTCGGTATGCCCTCGTTAAGACCACATCCCAAGCCTGAGGCCAAGCTTCAGCAGTGCTGGGATCCCTGATATCCCGAAGGCGGAGAAGGGATGCCCTAGAAGCATTCCTTTCTTGTTTGCACTCTCGGAAGCGGAAATGATCAGCGCAAGCGCAACCTCTCACAGCGTCCTGCTTCCCTGGGATATTGTCCGGCGCCCGTATTTCCTGCTGTGTTCTGATTATGTTATGCACCCCTAATACGATAAGAGCTAGCAAACATAAGAGTCTCTTATTATCATAACTTCGTCTCATTCTTGCACAAATGTTTCAAAAAGATAGATTGTTACAGTATATATGACAGAGGAGAGGGGAAGATGAAAAAACAAGAAGACGTTAGATGGAAGCAAGCTGAGTAAATGAAGACGGGGAAAGGATGGGAAGGATAAAAGCGATCTATCGGAAGTGAGAAAGATGAGAGAGGACGATAGATAAGGTGTATACGAGAAGTAAGGTAGAGGACAGATGAGGGAGGGAGTGAGGATAGCGGGCACAAGGTCTTCTGAGCTGGGCGGGAAGGACGGGCCGGCCCACCAGTGGGCAGCCAGCGTCTGGCAGTCAGCTAACGTCAGCCGAGTGATTGTTATGTAGGTCGTCAGGGGGCAGCTCTCACCCTACGACCCCACGACCCCCCTAGGCACGACCCCACTCCCCCTCTCCCACACACACACGTCTCGCTGGCTAAGCTCCCTCGTACAGGATCCGTCTAGTACCTGTCTGTTCATCAGCTGCCATAGATGCCCTCGACATTCACTGGGCAGCTTCCCTACACGTACAACATTCTAATAATGCCCAGCCATTAAAGGGTTCCCCTCACACATACTCCTGATATAATCAATATTCAGTTGACTCTAATGAGGAACACACATTTACTGGTTATAGCGTTCGCCAAACCAGTTACATAAGAAACACTCCTCTAGTACAGATTTAAGACTAAGAAAGACATCCTACGATAGAGACATCCTGCCATAAATACATCTTGCAACTGTTAGATTGTGAAAGTTTATCTCTGACAAGTTTACCAGCTATGAACCGGGTTGTTATAAACTATAACATTTAAATTACAATGCACAAAAGGCAACGGACTTATGTGACAAAGTGATAAGTGATCAGAGTCAGAGCCTGACGGTCACATCAGAACAGTTAATTTGCCAAACAGTTATATCCAAGGGTCGTGCAGTCGTTCTCAATGGTCATACTGTCGTGTTCAAGGGTCGTCTTGTCTTGTCGTTCTCAAGGGAGGATTGAGAAATAGAGCAGAGAGCTTCCCAGTATGTATGTCACATATCATCACGTATGGAAATCATTCTTCTAATTCACAGTCAAGACCGTGAAAGGAATAAGTGCAGCGTTGAAACGCTGGCAGTGCCGTCACGTGACTGGCAGTGACGAGCACGTAAACCCACAATGCTTAGGTCACAGTTACGTGACAGTAATTACTGTGATTTGTACACATAAAAAGTCTTACGCGTGACGTCATCTTTTAATACAAAAGCAGACGCGCAACAGCTGGCGTAATAACGACCTCACGTGTGTCTGACGAATGTGTCATCTGAAAGTAGGACAAAAATAACCGTGGTGGCGTGACGCCCATAAGTGTGACGTTAATAAGTATGTCAATATGAGAGTCACAGATATGAAAGCCTCAGATTGGGTCTGGGTACTACCCAAGGACTTGACCTACAGAAGAAAATTGTCAACTTATATATATACACGCATGTGTGTGTGCGTACATTACATATACCAAAACTAACACTCTTAAACATCACTAGATTTAACAGGAATTTCGAGTTAAAATACACATGGCAACAGCCTACCTGCAGGGCATACGAGAACAGTTAAGTCATGAACACAGATGGACAAATGTACCTAACTCCACACACAAACACCAGATGTGGTTCTTTGAACTACAGACTATTTTCTTCGCCCACGATGACCTTCTTGGAGAGGGAAAAGAAAAAAAAAACTTTCGCTACAAATGTATGATAACTTCTTGAAAAAATTGTTAGCGGTACTCAAGGTATAGCCGGGATGTTCAACACTGTTGCTCTATATTTGTGGCCGAACCTCTGAGAACAGTCCTCTCACATCTCGGACACAGCCACAAGCAACGGCAGACCAAGAGAAAACAATGACTCGTCCAGAAGCTATCACACGTAAACGCTCCACCTCCAGCAACAGGCGGAGAGAGCGTGTCTTCGACAGATGTTCCTGATGAGTAAGAGGGATTCACCATCACAATAAAGGCTGGACCTGTGTTACGAGCATGGCAGGAATGCAGATATACATCTCTGATAATCGTAGTGGAAACAAACAGGAAGAGTAAAATGTGAAAAAAAAGATATTTGTACATTGTTGACAATGTCTTGTGCTGTGGTCACAGAAGCTTCAGATAAATTTGCCACGATTTATGATGTGTATGTTAGAGGTTAAATTAAGAGGTTCATTACAGTAACTGTAGAATTCACTGTTGTAACACATCCTTGCACTGTCTACAGTCCTCGGGGTTCCTCATAAAACGTGTTCGGTTTGCATACATTTGTATAAACAACGTCAGTCACACAGTACACTCGCACCTACTACACTGCACACTACACGAGGCGTAACGCCCTTCTGACACACCCAAGGAGAACGACTGAGGGTGTGGGGACCCACCTTTGGGCACCCCAGGTATAGCACGGTCGCGGCGATGAAGACACCAAGGCGCGTCATCCTCAATCGAAAGCTGGCTCCCTACTGGTGCGCCGAGGCCCTGTCGCCGACCTGCTTACTCCCAGGTGTTCCAGCGGTGGTGTCCACCACCACCACCACCACCACCAATCTACCCCTTGTTGGCGCGGAGTGTACACAACCAATGAGGGACTGCTGGAGAGAGGGAGACAGTGCCCCGACTATTGACCCTACTGATCATGTGTGTTTGGTCATCTCGCGCGCCTTAGATTCTGTTGCGTTAACCCTCTTGACAGGACGGGATGACCATTCAGCACGACGGTACAACCCTCGAGTATGATGGCCCGGCCTTTGACCTGACCCATGACGGTCAATCAAACGCCAGGCCGTCGTATCCGAAGGTCTTGTTCAGTGATCACACCGCCGTGTTCGACAAATGAAGGTAATGACTGTATGCCTACAGCGTCTAATGCTTCACTTCCTGAAACACTGATCTGTATTTGTATGATTACATCTCACTAGTGTGTAGTATTCTGCATCTAGCAGTTTATGTGTGCGATTGGTTGTGGCTGTATGGAAGCATTTCTTATATTCAAGGTTCCACTCACGGACAAAAAGTCCACAGCTTAGTTAGGCCTTGCTTGAATTACGAGGAGTGGTTGAAGAGGGAGAGAGATATGAGACAAGAAAAATATCTAAGGAGTTTTAGAGGAATCGAAAAATCTGGCTTATAGAAGGTCACATCATACTTGTTAGGAGAGACACGAGAAGGCAGAGAGTTCCAGAGCTTTTAAGTGATGGGAGAGAAATAAATGTCATAACGCCCCATCCATGAGTTGGCAACAGTCACACAATACTCATGTAGCTTGCCGAGTATTCCTTGGACTAGCCAATGGCGAGGGCACACAAGTAGCCAGCTCTCGACGGCAGTAACCAAAGTAATATCTATAGAAGAGGGAAAGTGAACCAACGTGGTGGCGGTACTGGGCAAGTGAGTCTAGTTTCGAGGCGAGACTGGGAGAGTTGAAAAGTCGCATTGCTTTGGACTCGACTCTGTCCAGTAAGTATGTAGAACCGGAACCTCCTTAGATGTGCGAAGCAGTACTTCATGCAAGGACGGCTCAGACCCTTGTACATAATCGGAGTAACTATTAAGATGAGAAGAATTTCCGTTATCTGAGCAGGACTTCCAGTTTCTTATAGGCAGACTTAGCTATTTGTGTAATGTGTGGTCTCCAAGACAGTGATGCTACATATATTTATTGTGATGAGTGGTGAAATTACAGATCCATCTAAAGAGATCGGAAAGTTGTAAGAAATTCAGGAAGAGAGATGGACAGAAATTGTGTTTTAAAGGTACTAGCTTAACCAGGTGGCGTCTGCACCACTGGGTGTGTATTCCTGTTCAAGCTTGTACAGGAAGTTTTGACGAGACGAAATGGAGATCGAGCAAGAGAGGATGGAGCGAATTTGAGAGAAGTGGAGATATGCAGCGTTGAGTCGCTAGCGTATTAAGCATCTGGTATCCTAATGTTGAAAGAAAATTGTTGATCAGAAGAAGATTGCAGGACACAGAACAAAATCCCTGAGGGACACTGCTGTTGGTAGGGATTGAAGAAGGGGTTGATCCCTGAACAACTGCGGTGATAGATCGACCAGGGGAGAGGATGGACACGTTGGAACAAAGTGAGACGGAGGTAAGCCAAAAGAGGGGGAGCTTGGAGATCAGACCCTGATGTCATAATCCTCTCCAAAGCATTTTATACAGCAATCTACAACAGACTGTTCTCCAAAGTATCTCAGACTTTGTTAAGACTTCACTGGAGCCTCTCTGTAATTCATGACGGAACCAAATGTCTGTCAGAGCAACTGCTGCAGTGGTGGGCTGGGGTGGATTGTGTCCTCTATACGTATACAACCCCAAGGTCCCTTTAACCGGGCTCGGGTAGGATCGAGGCTGCGTTCCACGCACACATTTATCGGAATATCTGTATCATAAATCATATAAAAAAGATCAATGTATACTGATAACCTGATTCTTCACGTACATTAGTGACCCTGAGAGTCATGCCTCGTCATTTAGATATTCCAAAGAACCAAATTATTTCTTTATATTTTGTTTAGAGACTTCCTGTGAAAAGTTCACTCCCCGCCTCCAGGTGTATTCACAGCAAGTCTCTCAACTCATTACCTTACGGTAATCAATCTTGATTAGACATACGGAATATTTAGCATACGTCTTTTACATATTTATATTGAAATCATCGGAACATCACAAGAAGAAAGAAATTTTGAACCCTAACAAAGTTAGATATCAGCGCGCAACCTCAAGACAAGCGTTAGTCTACCACAAGACAAGTTTCCGTCGACCTCGAGTGTGTTCAGTCGACCTCAAGTGTCATCAGATAAAAAAGAAGAAAGTCGAGTGAGTCCAGCGGCGGCCACAGTTACCCAGAGCCAAGGTCATCCAGGCAAAGAAGAAAGTATTTGACCTCACATATTGTTACTTTCTCTTTGACACTTGTGGCACAAGATGTCATGCGAACAAGGCTAGATGTTCTTTCTTGAGATGACACAAGTTTTCACATGACGCGAAGAGACGTTTCTACTCAATGTTCTTTCCAGAGGTGACAAGAATTGGCATTTGACACAAAGAGCATCGAATTTTAATGTACTTTCTCTCCACTGTCGACATAAGGTGTCATATGAAACAGAACCGATTATTTATTGGTACTTGTAATGTACAAGATATTTATTTAAATATATATTTTCAACGGATTTAATTGCAGCCGTAACGAAGATTCAAACTTAGATAATCACGCACACACACACACACACACACACACACACACACACACACACACACACACACACACACACACACACACCTAGCGTAGGCTGCAATGTGTGACGTGGTACATATAAACAAAAAGTCAATAGACTGGCAATACGGGTGTAGAACTCTCTCTCCCCGTAATATATAGATAGTTATCTCACAATATTTCTTGGGTCTCTGCGTCACTGTAGGAGACATGCCTGTATCACCGTAGGATGCGTGCCTGGTGAAAGCATCAGACTACCTGAAACATAATGAAGCAGATCCACGACTCTAAAAGTAAAAGTCTGAGATGAAAACTATTTCAAGTGACCAACCGACACAGAAAGTTTCCTGAACAGGTTGTGTGTGTGTGTGTGTGTCTGTGTCCTATATTACCTATCTTTTACATGTTTGTTCATCAAAGGAGAAAGCCTTTTTATCCCCTAGGCCCCATTAGTGCATGTGGGTGAATGTGTGTTTGTATATGTTTATATACGTATGTCTCTTTATGTTTATATGTGTTTGTTTCTGTTTGTATGGATTAAGATATATATTTCTGTGACTGCGTTTGTTTCTTTGTGTGTGAACAAAGGCGTTGAACTCCCGGACCTTGACCACCGTTGCCATGGGAAACATTTTCCAGCCCTCGTCTCCTCCGTCACGAACCATACATTTGAGCGAGCTTACGTCTCCATCCGATCTCCGCTTTTCCCCAGATCTACGAGTCTTCCCTGTATTCAGATATGCAAATGTATTACAAAGCAAGATGCTTTACCTCGAAGTTGCACGAGTCGACACGGAGATTTGTATACAGAGAAACTGGAAACCGAAGCGGGTGAAACCGAGCAGCAAGCCTTCCCCCTCCCCAACTTTCTCCGCGGGTTTCTTGCTCCACCACAACACCGACGGCGCTCCCTCCTTACCGGATCGGCCAAGATGTACCCCTCACCACGCTGTATCCGCCTATGCTACACCCAGGTTACCCCTTGCGTACCGTAGACGATGTACCACAACTCTTGTGTACCGTACATGTTGTACCACAACTCTTGTGTACTGTAGATGATGTACCACACATTACCCAAGCTCCACTTCTGTGATCACATGTGCATTAGTGTGATGTTGTGTCATATATGTTGTCTTGCATATACTTTTTAATTTCCTCTGGTTCACACTTCTGTCCTCTTCAGCTCTGGTTCACGCTTCTCTTGTTCTCCCTAAGTCTTCTTCGCACTATAAGACAAACAGGTCAATAGATAGATGGATAGATAGATAGATAGATAGATAGATAGATAGATAGATAGATAGATAGATAGACTACGTAGATATGCAAACAGCAGTTGAGACTTGGTTCGAGCGACATACGCTTGACCTCTTAACTCCTGACCTGACCTTCTACTTCCAACAAAGAACAAATTTTCTTCGTGTGTCTTTTTGGTTTTCCGCATATGATCGACCCAGCGATAAGAATATTACTGGTATTCCTCTAATACGAAGTTTCTGAAAGTTTCGTTCGGTGATTGGATTTATATCATTGTTAATCTGTGGTTTTTTACAATGTTCTTTAACATTATTTACTAGTTTCATGAAGCGTTATGTGTAGCAGATACTGTGAGCAGCAGGTGACACCCATTGCTGTGTTATATATACTGTTTACAGTAGATAACCTTCTCGGCTCTGGGAGTGTGTGTGTGTGTTTATGAATAACATAAGAATAAGGACTCTGGAGATAGAGAACGCTCTGTCCTGTATATCGTCTTTGACTACAGTGTAAATCCAGATTTTAAGCTCAGCTAACTGATATGAAAAAGATTTTTAGCTTAAGCTTAACATAAATATGTTTCTTGACAACGATGAAAGTTATTGACAAAGATTAAATCGTCTTCATAACTGCAATTAAACTTCACAGACTTAAGATACATAAGTATTTACTTTGAGAGCACTGAGACTAAATAGTAAAAGATTTAAGTAGCAAATCCCATGGTCCCCATGTATTGTACTTCTAATTAGACTAGTACGATGATTGATTAAGATTCACTTGCACAGTTTTTGGGTAGAAATATATAGTAATCATGTGAAGCTAATTTTCGGTTAAGAACATATATTAAGCATTAAAGATGTTGATGTTTTACTTATAACTCATAAAGGTTGTCAAAATTCAGTTATCCCTGAATGTAAGAGACTTGTTTTCTCTGATAAATTGGTGCTAAATTTGATGGGATAACTTTGATATTTTTATACACTGTGATTACAGACATGCAATTACTCCCATAAGAACTCTATTTGTGTATTTTGCATTTAAGTTTGTAGCTTTTATGTACATCTATTACCATAACTGGTTAGAGACTTATGAGTCAACGCAAAGGAGAGACTTAAAGAGGTGAATTACTCGCTATTGTTTACTAGAGGCTTAACTGTAGATTAGTTAACAACGAAAACTTATGATATATTACACGATTTTCCAGTCTGACTCTCTATGGTGGCAGAGTTCTGTATGTCCTCCCTGCGTCTTAAGAGACTCTCTGTCTCTTCAGTCATCCTTGGTGAGTCTCTTTTATCTTGGGAGAGTTCTGTGTCTCTTCTGTATCTCAGAGAAGCTCTATATGCCTTAAGATATTTATTTCTGCCCTCTCGGTGCTTTTGGTAAGTTATACGTGTTTTGGAAAACTCCTTGTATCTTGGGAGTTCTTTCCTTTCTAAAAGTCTTTTCTATTTGGGTATGTTGATTTATTATGAGCCTTGGAAAGCTGTGAGCGTCTGCCTCGTGTCTTGACGAAGTTGTGTGTCAGCTCTGAGTCTTGGCAAAATTTTGTATATCATGATGAAGTGTCATTTGTCTTCTGGATTCGGGCATGTGTCTTGATGAAGCTCTATGCCTTTTGTGTGTGTGTGTGTGACTGCGTGTGTGTGTGTGTGTGTGTCTTGGCGAAACCCTACTGTTGATCTAGGCGAAGCTATATGTGTCTTCTCTGTCTCTTGATAAAGATGTGTGAGTTCGCTGTGTCATGACTAGTCTCTATATGTCAGTAGTTTGTCTTAACAAAGATCTGCATGTCGGTTTCGAGTCTTAGCGATTTTTCTTTTTTTTTTTTTCTTTTGGTGTGTGTATGTTAAAGCGAAAATCTGAATATTATTTCATCTTCGCGAAGCTCACTGTGTCTCCATGTGTCTTGGAGCAGCTTTTTGTGTCTTAGGGAAGCTCTATGTGTCTTCCCTGTGTCTCGGCAAAGCTCCAGTGTGTCTTGTCTCTGCTGTAAGGATTCTGCCAGCATTATCAGCATTTGTTACCTTGAGTTTGCCTTTCATGAAATGAACAACGCATAAACTTTGCTCTTAAACATGACAGTTTATGGGTGAGTTTAGCTAATTTGCATAGCTAGTGCAAATCAAGGGTGATTAGCATACATAACAATGCATTTGTTTTATGTGGTGATTTACATCACCAGGATCCAGTGTGCAAAGCTATAAAGAATTTGAGGTAAAAATTTAATGATATAGAGGAGGGAATAACATGCTTTGCGTGTGAGAATAATGGTACAAGGAACTTGTGTCTTACAGGGGAGAAATAAGACTCTGCCAGATACCCCTGGTTATCGCCCAGCTCGGTAAGGGGGGGGGATGAGCACCTGGGTTGACTGAGACCCACCGGCACTCTCTGGGACTCGAACCCGGGCGAGTGAGAGTGGTAGATCGTAATGCTAACTTGCAGACCATTCGGCTTCCTTGAGCACAGCACATCTTCACCTGGTTACTTCTCCCCCTCCGCCCTACGTTAGTAACATGTTCCTTAATTACACTTTCAACATAAGTAATAGTAAATAGCTCCTATTACAAGTGATGATATCGTGTTGCTACAAGCATTAAAAGTAACATGCTGCCAGCATAAGTAATAGTAACGTGCTCCCAATATAAGTAACGGTAACATGCTTCCAGGATAAGTAACGTTACCGTCTTCTTATCATAAGTAACGGTAACTTCCGGCCAACATAAGTAAAATACTGTGCTCCTGACATAAGCAACAATAATGTGTTCCTAACAACGCATCACAGTAATGTGTTACTGGCAGGCACGTCACATGTAACAAACAAGCACGTCACGGTAACACACTTCTAACAGGAAGCAATAATTTCTTCCTTTTTTTTTGACAAAAATGTAACTATAATTTGTTACTAATAGGTAACAATAAATCTTTCCTAACAGGAATGTAACAGTAACCTTTTCATAATAGACATTTAACAATAACGCGTTACCAAGAGACACGTAACAGTGAAATATAATCAGGAAAAAAAATCAAACCAAGTTTGGTCAAATACGAAGCTGAGTGACTGAATTTTATGAATGGAGCAACAATGAGACGATCTTAAGGATGCATGAATGAGCGAGTAGTAAAGATATTTAAAAGGAGCAAATATGAATGAGTTTAAATGGCAGCGATGGAGTAAATAAAACAGTTGAAAGAGCTTCTTTCAAAGCCGGGATTGAAAATTTCGCGTTTCAAGGATGAAGTTAGCATTTTCGCATTCTGATGATGGAAATTATAACTTCGCGTTTGAATGATAAAGTTTATAAGTTGGTGTTTTAATAATGGGTTTTATAAGTTCGCGTTCGAACGATGGAATCCATAAGTTTGCGTTTGAATAAATAAGTTCATAAGTTAGCGTTTCAGTTATGGAGTTTGATAAAGGTTACAGTTAGTCTCAAAGACAGAGTTTGAGGTTAGAGTTTAAAGGGCAATGATTAAAGGTTTCCTCTGAATTAATTTGGTGTAAAGTTTAGCGGTAAGGAGAAGCGGCTACAAGAATATCGTTAAGTTGACGGAGTTTAAAAATTCGCGTTTCTATAAATGAGTTTAAAGGTAAGCATTAAATTAGCGAGTCTAAAGTTTCGCGTTTTATAACGGATTGCATTAGTTTTCGCGTGAATGGCGTAGTTTAAAGATTCAAGTTTAAATTACCCATTCTAGATATTTGTTCAGAAATCCAGCAGTTGAAAGTTTTACGTTTGAATGAAGGATATTGAATATCTGCGAATATAAGATGAAATTCAATTTATATTTTTCTTGATCAAGAAGTTACAAGCTATAACTGAACTAACCATATTCCAGTTAAAAACAGCGTTTAATCATATTAGAAACTACGACCATTTTATTGATTGCCATAACGCTAATTCAGTTATAACTTGTAATTCCTTGATCACTGGAAATGTAATTGATTCTTCTGTTGTTAAATACACAAAGAATTACAACATGAATATTAGTGAAGGTTTTTATAAACCGGACAGATTTGTTGAAGGCAAAATTGATGAACGGTCCGTTATGACAGGCTCGGTGGTGCCAGACGCGAACACCACAAACCACAAACACTTGTGTACCAACAGCGTCTTAGCTCCACCACTCTTGTATATAAACTGACTGTTCTAAGTCTTCCATCGCATTCTTGTATCTCTCCTGACGATGTGGGCGTTACACGAAAGTGCACTTGGGCGCATCGTGTTTCATCTTCCCATGTGGGTATCAGCATATATATATATATATATATATATATATATATATATATATATATATATATATATATATATATATATATA
>JAYMFT010226666.1:0-11264 GCA_038088735.1 Panulirus argus
TTTTCTTCGTCTGTTTCCTGGCGCTACCTCGCTGACGCGGGAAACAGCGATCAAGTATAATAAATAAAAATAAAATAAATCTTCCATGTAATTACACTGTTTCTAGGATATTGGACACCCAAAAATACAATGTAAATAATCAAATTTTTCTTTACAAATTGTTATACTCATTTTTTTTTCTGTTCATTCTCACTTCATATCAATTTTTTCTTCCCAAAAACAAAAACTAATCAATGTTCTTTCAAATCATTTTGCATCACCCGAAATACTAAATATTTCCGTTACTTTTCAAACTGTTTCAATTCCTTTTTTCTTGAATATAAATCAAGTTCACAATATCACTGTTTAAGAAAATTATTTTCAGCAAAACACTTGGAAGAAAAAAGTACCAATAAATGCTTCACTTGACCACTGACTATTTCACCACGTATTAATTATACATATCATGTATTAGCTATATGGACAACACAATGCTCGCCTTAAATCTTCCTTCCTCGGAGTTCAAGGGCAGACTGGCGGTTGAGCAGTCAACCGTTCTGGGTCGAGGGTGGGGTCAGGTAGAAAAATGGTCACAAGGTGGTGGTTTGACCACCAGTCCAGTAGTTTGGCAGAAGGTCACAAAGGTGGTGGTTTGACCACCAGTCCAGTAGTTTGGCAGTCAATATAAACAAATATACGATAACTTATGCTGGCTGTCTCGAAATACTGTTCTAATTACTTAAAAAAATGAACGTATTTATTCTTTTTATTGTTGCACAACTGAATTAAGGATATATCTGGAGACCCCCAATGGATGTACACAACAGGCAAACAAGTGGGCGTGGCTACGGCTGTTTGCTCACTCAGGGGCATCATCACCGTTACAGAAAAAAAAAAAAAAAAAAAAAAAAAAAAAAAAAAGCGTTTTACCTATTTGCTTTTCAAGTATTCATAATGTACTTTTTTAGTCACTTAATCCTTTTTCTATACGAGATAATCATTATGATTTTTATTGTTTTTCATCATTCCTAAACCCTGTTTGTCCATAACCCCAAGACTGAATATGGACTAAATGTAGATAAAAACCAGTTTACAAGCATAGCAGGTTAAAATTATTACTGAAAAGTAAGATATTTGATGATCAAAGTAACCATTTAAAGGATGAAAATAACTAATTGGAAATCCCCAAAGGGTGCAATGATGAAGTCATTAGAAGATACAAGGTGTAAGTCAGCATGCCTCAAATCACTGCCAGCTACACTATCCAACATCATCAAACCTGAACAAGACATGAACTAACAAACTGACTATCAAAGTAAAATTAGACTGGCAGGTGGTGCTGGTGGTATGACAATTCAAAATGGCAATTTCTCATTTCTTGGGCCCTTTGGACATGTTTCTGGGTAGTTGCTGGTCACTCTCACTAAAGTTTTGGCAGTTTCACTCATATCTGTCAAGGTTCTCAGTCTCTCTAGCTCACATACAACACACTAATGAGAAAGTGGCAAGAAACCCTCAAACTACTTTCAATATAAATACCAGGCTTTCCGTATATCACTCCTGGAATCATTAGTACACTACTACATACATTGCGTGAAAAACTTAACAAGCTAAACTGCAGCTCTGCACCTTTTCACGCTTCATCTGAGAATCAATAAAAATATATCATCTTAACAATTCTCACTTACTTTGCAGACTAGAGATACTTATCCTATTCATGTGTATTCTATATACTACTACTAGCTTCATTAATTCACTGAGAAAAAAAAATCTTGAAATAAAAATAATAAATATTCCTTCAACATTTCAATATAATTTCATCCTTAAAATATTACAATGTATTCAAGTTTCAGTACCTTCTAAAAAGATATGTTAAAGCAAGAAAGCTGATACTTGATCCAAATCTGACAATATGTTGAAACAATATGCAGTGAAAACTGCTGCCCAATATTTGGTGATAAATTAACACCTCAACTTTATAAAGATACCATTGCATTTGCCTGAAAATATGAATAATCATGTGCATCAAACCTTATACAGACAAAAATCAAGTGAATGATGTTTAAGAATACACTTTAATAATCAGAATGACACTTAAAATTATGAACAAGTTTTCGATCTATCTCTATCTCTGGTACCCAATCTTTCTGGGAGCTCACTCATGGAGGTAGCCAGGGCCAAATAGTCTCCATAACTAGTAAACCCTAGTGCCACTTCTTAGCTATTAATGCCTCACCCTTAATAGACCACTGGCAGAGGGCAAATCCAGTACAGTATTTCCTCAGGATCCTACCTAATGTTCCTATCAACTACTTCTACCTAATGTGTCTACCTATCGTTCCTGCTTAATGTTCCAATCCTCACAGAGTACATTTCGAGGGGGGGGAGGGGGATTGTCTGTCAGAGGCAGAGCCCTATGAACACCTGAAAGACCATCTATGTGGTGGAAGCTTGAAACAATATTTTAATCTCAAAAATGATGAGTACAGTACCCAGAAGAAATCAAGCCTTTCTATATATCATTAAATATGAGTCCAGCAGATGCTCATTTACAAGACCTCAGTGAACTTGTATAATAGTCTTGTAATAACTATAAAATGAAGTAACCAAAAGTGTGTAGATACCTCACTCCCAAACCTCATCTTATTCATCATTCCAAGACATTCAATTACTATTTACCTCCAGCTGTGTGCCAGTGTCCTTAGCCCTGGAATTTTCCAACAAGGCTGTGAACTTTTCCACTGCATCTCTAATAGACAGCTCCATATTTTCCATTTCCCGCTGTACCACAGCAGCCATATCTTCTAATGCAGGGCTTTGGTCTTCACAAAGGGACACTAGTGAACAGCAACTGCAAGGATAAACACTAATCGATGTAATCCAATAAAATGTTATATATCAAAACTTAAGAGTTAACTGATTACAACATTTATTCTTTGCAGGTGTCTTGGTTGGTCAAGCAAACACATCTGTACAACTGCTTATCAGTTGGAAACCAAAAGCTGGACCCAGCTGTTGTGGCATCATGAAAATCTACTGAAATGCAGCCTTATTATCACTGTACATACCATCTGAAAATCTAGTCTCCAGATTATCTGAAGTTATTACAACTAACGTTTATGAAACCATGATTCTTGACCCCAAAGAGGTCTTCAGCCACCAAAACACTCATAATCATATATCTGGCCCTTCCAGTTTATGTAGTCCAGAAATGAAGTTTTCCTGTGTAATTCTTAATGTAACTTCAGTCTGGCACAAAAAAAAAACTGCCAAGCAATATATAGGATGTTCAAACTTAGGTTGGCAATCATTTTAGTCTAATTTGTCAATCTTAATTTTGACTAAAACAATTCCTCTCAATGAATATTTTACCTTTCAAACTGCTCTTTAACTGCCCGAACATTCAAGTCTTCTTTAGTTTGAATCCTTTCTAAAGTATTACTAATTGCCCTGGCAAATTCCTCTAGAGCAGCAACAAGATCTGCAAAAATAATGTTTAGTACATTATACATCATGATTATGCAATACTTTTTCTGTCTCATGGAAAGTATTAAAAAATACAAGATAAATGGTCAAAAGACAATACTTTGATGATTATAATGGAAACAGATAACAAATTACTATAAAGTAACACAAATCAAACCTTATTTTCCACATAAAACACTAGAAGTGACAAGAATTGGTGCAAAACTCTTCATTCATTTAACTTGGATGAGGACACATAAGAAATAAATTTCAGTTAATGCAAATCAATAATGCAATGCTTTTCTCTCACTTATGAAGAATTAGAACAAATCAAGACTCATGAGTACATGAAAAACTTTATGAGACATTATGATGACAGATACTAAAGTATCTAAAGAGAGCAAAGCATATGTGAACAAAACAATGTATAAAATCAAACCTATTTTTTGTGATGTTTTTTCTGCAAGAAATTCTACAAAAGACTTTGTATAAAACTTCATACTAGTTTAACTGGGATGAAAGGATACAAATGAAAATGAGAATAAAACTATTTCCAAGTTGTTATTTTTGTATTTAATGAAAATAAAGACAAATATAGACTTCTGACATCCACTTTCCCTAACTTAAAAAAGACTCCACAATAATAAACACATCTAACATGATGCTGATAATTAGTCTGGTTATCACAAGAGAAACGTAAAATCCTATATAAAAGAAATAAATAACTAAACTCACTTTCTGCATGTTCAATATCTGGACTTGCATGTGAGGTTGCTTTTGCATAAAGAAGGAAAGCAGCAATGAAGTGTGCAGACGTAGTAATGCTGGTGATGAGATGTGGTGCTGCATGGAAGTTGCCTGAATATGACTCATACGAACTTGAAAGGTTCATCAAAGCATCTATCACCAATGTTTGGTAAGCCAAAGTGTACTCTGAAACAAAGATTCATAATCAAGACATCAAAAACATGGCAGCTGCTTCACTGAGATTAATTCTAACTCGATTATATTTAGTATTACTGATCTATTTGAATCTATTCAGCTGTTCTTCAAAACAATCTTCCTACTAATTAGTTTTCTACAGCAACAAAAGAAGACATCCTTGAATCTTTTGAATCTAGGAAGAGTCTTTACTATTATAAAATGAGGATGGCTTTAAATCAATGTTTATTTATAAAATTACCTAATGTCTGTATATCTTTTTCAAGGAATTATATGCCAGCACCTTAAAAATTACATAATAGAATTACTGAGTCTTTCTGTGACCCTTAATTTTCACTTTTCCCTGCTTTCACATCTGAAGTGAACATCACATTGGACGAATGATACGGTTCTATGGATATCTACATCACAATGGCATTGCTCACAAATCTGAGCCAAGGAGAAAAGAAAACTCCACATTAAACCTAAACATACCACATATGAACTCTTTCCAAATTATATAACTGGATTTTAAATAATGGTACTGTGTGTGGTAACTTTGGAATTTGTCCAATTTCGACCATAAGGGAAATATATTAAAACATTCAGTTATCATTTAATACAATTTATCATCTAAAATATACAGAACCATAGGTTGCACACCGAAAGAACTTGAGTGCAAGTGGCATCTGTTTAAAGAACAGTAAATTGTCTGCCTCCTAACTCAGAAACTAGCTTAATTAAATACCTGGCACTAGGGCTGTGGTTACAAATAATTTATCTATGTTGAAGAAATTAGCAGGTCTTTACTTGTCGTATGGTTGCATCACTTCTTCATTATAGATATATACAGTAGATATCACTTATCATTCAAATACTGTATGGTGTTAAAGTATATCTATATCCAACCACCTTCATACACAGTATCAATGCTGGAAGAGTGCGCATCCTCAATATAAGTCTACCATATGAAGACAAGTCATTATCATATAGTTCCTCTAGATACCTCCTACGTCTTGCTCTAAATCTAGCAGAAACTGCTTACTTTCACAGACTACCAACTGTCAGTATCATTTTGTGTTAGGCATAGCTGGGGCATGAATGACCAAGCACAATATGTTGCCTTAGTAACTATGTGACCAATCATTCCACAAGCCAGCTTTAAATGCAGGCAGAAGACTAAAAGGAAAAATCATAAGGTCTTCATTTCCGAATCTTATGGGATTCACCTCATTTAACCTTACTATATTTTGGTGTTGTAAGACTCAAATGATTTGGGCATAAGGAAAAAATGAGTGAGGAGAGGTTGACAAAGAGGATTTGTGTTGGAAGTGGAGGGGAAAAGGAGAAGGGGAGACCAAACAGGAAATGGAAGGATGAAGTGAAAAAGATTTTGAGTGGCCAGGACCTAAATATGCAGAAAGGTGAATGGTGTACACGGGATCTGGCGAATTGGAACAATGTTGCATACAGGGGGTGATGTGCTGTCAATGGACTGAACAAGAGCATGTGAAGTGTCAGGGGGATACCATGGAAAGGTCTGTGGGGCCTGGTTGTGGACATGGGTTTGTGGTTTAGGCGTACTGCACATGACAGCTAGAGAACGGAAGAGCAAATGTGGCCTGTCTTCATCTGTTCTTGGCAATACCTCGTTAATACAAGATATGGTGGACAAGTATGAATGAAAAGAAAAAAGGAAAAGACTACATCTTACAATGCCCCCATTTACCTTTGAATATATAATAATGGTTGTTGCCAGGCCTTGAAGTCTCCAACTAAATATCTTTATTAATTCATTTCTATCTCATAAAAGTCCTAATCAGATGTCGTACAGAATGAAATATTCAGTGTTCCTAGATTATGCAACACCAACGAATAAAGTTTCAACACGGACACACAAAAAATATCTGAATATTAAAGAGGACTCTACCAGTACATACAACTAATAAGATTTAAGAAAATTATTCAATCTTGGCCCACTTTGTACATCCTTCAAAAATCTAAAGCTAATCACCAGTGAACAAAATTTTTTTCAAAGGCATAGAAAGATTTTGTGTAGGCCTACCTGGTGTGCATTTCACGTCTAAATGAGCCTCATGATCAAAGTGGGAAAGAGCATGAGTTATTACAATCAAAGCTCCATCTACAGCTCCTTCAATGCACTTGTGAGTACTTGTCTTCCAGTCACTTTGAACTGACACCATCTAAAAAGAAAAGCTTTATGTCAATTGAGTGGCTAAAAGCATAATCAAGAATTATTAAGCATGATTCAAATCAATCAATATAATCTTTAAGCCATATTGATCAGGTATCTCTGTTCTCAGCACATCTGAACTCAAGTTTCCTTATAAACCTCACTATTCTTCACTAATTACATATCTAGAGAATCATGTCAAGAAAATGTTTAAAGTCAGTTGATATGTGAAATGGACACACTAAGTATGACTGAAGCTACACTGAGGTAAGGAAAAGAGGAGCAATGGCAACAAACGAATAAAGTACCTATATCTTTCACTATTTCTGTCAAGGTGGAACAATCACTACATGTATCCAATTTCTTGACACTTTTTATTTTACTGTCACAATTTTACACATACTAAATTGTAACTGGGTACAATACTGTCCTTCTACAATCAGCATCTAATAAAAAATTCACTCCTGGAGAATTCTGTACTCCACTCTTTTTATTACTTTCTTAGTTTCTTCTATTCTAACTGCCCTCCTACTCCCACTCCTACAACCTTTATCTACACCCTTTGCTGGTGTATCTGTCTCACCCATATCCCTACCATTTCATTTGTTTAAAAGTATTCAAATCACCTTTCACTTACTATATATATCCAAAGACATGCAGACTGATTATAAAGATTTTGCTTAAAGGCTCCACTATTCATTAACGTACATGACGAAGAACAAAATTCAAAATTCTTTTGTCATTCTCGGACATGAAAAGTATAAGTTCATTTCAACCTCTATTTCTAATGGATTTTATCCTTACCTGGGCAGATGCCTGTTGAGTATGTGTTTCCACTTGGGTGTAAAGTTGTGATAAACGATCCTGTAGATCTTTCACCTGGCTTGCCACTTGATCTCTTTCAACAGTAACTTCTAATATTTTCTGATTCAATAACTCTGCCTCCTGGAATGCAGAGTCTAGTAAATTTAAACTATACCAAAACCAAAGTCTGGTGAAACATCTCATTTCTTATATATCTATAACACATCTAAGTCTAATTCAACAGTCCAACTATTAGCAATATATAACTTACTGGGTGATAATCATTGCAACTTAAGAAAAAAATTTTACTTGCCATGTTATTACGGGAACATTAATCATTTTCACTTCTGTCACTTTTGTCACATCTAAATCTAAACTTTTTTAAGTTAACCAGGGGTCTTTGTAATTCAGTAGTTTGGAAAATCACATCCATATCAAGAAAAAGAAAGAATGACATCTCCCCATCCTTGCTTTTTATTGGGTGCTGTCAGATGTGTTGTCCACATCCACCTCAGTGAGCTCAGCCAACATGAACACATTAACATAATTTTCTGTATATTTTCTCAATCTTTTGAATGCTCATCTTTCACTTCATAAATAATCTTTTTCCACACAGCGGTGAACTTTAAGGATCATGCCACCCATTTCAGAGTTTACTAACAGAAAAAAAATATTATATTATTTTGTACTGATCATTGATTCATGCAGTGCTGATCCATTAACAACATACATAATCCTTCTGGGTCCTTTTCAAATTTCTTTCCTAACATGAATGGTTCAATTTTCGGTCATGTTTTCTGCTTTCTTTGCATATGGGAATAATAATTTTGGATTCCTTTCTAAGTTATTGGTATCTTTCTCTTCATCTGATCGTTAATGTCTTATTTGTAATTTCACTGTCTTCACATCAACACTCCTGATTTTTCCTTCCAGCTCTTCTATCCTATCTTTATTTGTTACTGTTCTCTCTTTCTATTCCCACTCTTGTCTGTTCATCCACATTCTTCTCTCTTTAGGTATATCTTTTTTTGTTCTCTCATACTTTCTTTTGATTAGTATTGATGCTTTATCTATGTGTATTATCTTATAAATGTTGATCTCTTGAATTTTACATATTTTTCTTTAAAGACATTCCAATGTATTCCTTGACAAAACCCTTCTTTTTTTCTTTCTTTTTCTTTTTTTTTACTTAAAATCTGTCACTCAGACTTAAATCTATCAATCTATACATATAACTCTGATGCCTGTTCCCACCTGGAACTCCCTTAAGGTGGAGTCCATGGCAATAGAGTCTCCATAATTAGTGAACTCCAGTGCTGCTTTTTAGCCTTCAGTGCCTTACCCTTAACAGACCATTGGCAGAGGGCAACTCTAAAGCAGTGTTTGCTGAGACTTAAATTACATGCTCTTTATGGATAGGGTGATGAGAGAGGTAAGTGCAAGGCTCTTGGAGAGAGGGACAGATATGTAGTCTGTTGGAGGTGGGGGGGCTTGGTAGATGAATCAGTTGTTTGTTGATAAAAAGGTAATAGTGGCAGATTCAAGTGGGAAACTGCAGAAGTTGGTATCTCTGACACTAACTTCTGCAGTGTGTGAAAAGAGAAAGATGCGAGCACATGTGAGTAAAAGTAAGGTTATTAGGTTTAGAAGTGCACAGAAACAGGTTAGTTGGGGTGTGAGTTTGAAAGGTGAAAACTTGAAGTAAAATGTTTTCAATACTGGGGGTGGACATGACAGCAAACAGAACCAAAGGAGATATGTGATTCATAGGATTTGTGAGGAAGGAATGGCCCTGGGAGCATTGAGGAGTATGTGAAAAGAGAGTTTATTACCTTGGGGGAAGAAGATGGAAAAGTCTGAAGAAACAGTGGTCCGACAGTGTTGTATGGATATGAAGTATGGTCTATAAATAAGAATGTATGGAGGGTGAGTGTGATGGAAATGAAATGTCTGAGGACAATATGAGATGTGAGGAGTGCTGATCACATAAAAATGATAGGGTAACATAGAGGTTTGACAATATGAAGTGAGCTGTTGAGAGAGTTGAAGAGGATGTGTTTAAATAGCTTGGACATATGGAGAGAATAAGTGAGGAGAGGTTGAAAAAGTGGATATGTGTCAGATGTGGAGGGGACAAGGAAGAGGGGAAGACCAGATTGGAGAGAGGATGTATGGAATGAATACAAGTGTCAGTGCTCAAGGCTGAACATGCAGCAGGGTCAAAGGCATGCACAGGATAGAGTGAACTGGAGAAATGTGATACACAGGAGGCAACATGCTGTCAATGGACAGAACCAGGGTATATGAAGTAGCCAGGGGAAGCCATGGAAAGGTCTGTGGGGCCTGGCTATGGATAGAATGCTCTGGAAAGTTCCATCTCATGTGTAAATAACAAATCCAAAGTTTTTGTCTCTTATTGACATGTTAATATATTGCACTAAGTTAAATATTTCATATGTTTTGTTACCTTCTTTGGTTGTCCTCACCTCTAGTGCTAATCCATAAAAAAGATGGATAATGGACCTAACTATGAGTACATACAAGGAAACTTTGCCTTCAGGCAGGGTTAATAAGTAGCAATCACCACTTATTTGATTAAAAATACTGTTTGTCTCTGCTGCAACAAACCCATTTTTGGGCTAATCTAGAACTATTATTAGCCATTTATTAAGGTTACTATTGAATGTTTCAGTGCTTATCCTATGCATATTTCTTCTTTCACTCTGTAGCACATTATAAATTTTTTGATATCTTTGTTTGTTCCAAGTTTTATTACTTAATTAAATAATGTTTCTTCTTTAATGGGAATTTCTGAAACCAAATACATCATTTCTGACAACTCATTTTGTTGACAATGTCCATTATCATATATCTTTCTCTTCTTTCTGGACTACAAAATTTGAGTTTTTTAATCTTTCATGATAATTCAAAAGCTTCACTCCCATAATTTTTTTACTTGTGGAATGTTTCTTAAATCTTTCTAGCTTCCCATGTCTTAAGATATTGCCAATATGCATAGCAAACAATAAGAACTCACACTTATTACTTGGTCAATAATACTATATCTCTACGCTGCCACACACATAACATGTTTGTCAATATTGGGTTTGTCTGGGCCTGTTTTTAACCATTTATGTATGTATATTTTAAAACATTATTGTTCTCGTCCCATAAATGTTTCATATTTCTCTAGGTAAGGTACTAAATACTCTTTCCATCTCACATTCTAAACTCTCATATATATTTGCTTAATATCTTTTTAGTATTTACTATGTAGTATTTTGGAATGAATACAGACTCTATTCTGTGTCTTCCCTGTTGAGAGGCTTTTATGCCCAGTATAATGTCCTTTCTCCCTTGACTTTGTTGCCATGCATAGATTACTGGGTATCTTTCTTGTCTTCTTTCTAGGCTGTGAACTTTTCTTTTTAAAGGCTCCAGTCACGGACAAAAGTCCATATCAAGGACGGGCCCTAATTGAAATATAGAGAGAATTGCGAAAGAGGGGAAAAAGACAGGGAAAGTACTTTCGAATTTTTGAGAAAGTGTAAAACCTGTCTCTTGAAATAAGCCAGGTCATAGTTATTGGGATAGACATGAGAAGGTAGAGAGTTCCAAAGCTTCGACGTGTACGGAAAGAAGCAGTTATCAAAACGGTATACCCTTGAGTTGCCGATGGCCACATAATAATCATGTGATGCAGCAGCTTGCCGAGTATTTCGTGGTCTAACTAGTGGTGGGGGCACACAAGCAGCCAGCTCTCAGGAGAAAAAACCAAAGCAATACGTACAAAAAAGGGAAAGTGAACCAACAATGCGGCGTACGGCAAGGGGGTCAAGTTTGGAAGTTAGCCTGGGACAGTTTATAAGTCAGATCGCTTTCGACTCAACTCTGTCAAGTA
>JAYMFT010226676.1:0-11264 GCA_038088735.1 Panulirus argus
AAAATATATATATATATATATATATATATATATATATATATATATATATATATATATATATACACGAAGTAGTGTATATGAACGCTCACTACCATATAACATGTAAACTTCGAGCAGCCGGATTGGAACCTGCGTCCCCAACGTGGCAGGCGGGAGTGCTACTGCTCGGCAATGCCCGCCACTAATGGGGAAATGACTATTCGAAATCTTAAGTAATCGAATACTCTGTTCGAGGTTTACATGTTATATGGTAATGCGCTTTCATATTCACTATTCTTGTTTCGTATAACTCAATGTGTGAACAGTTAGGTTCTGTAAAATGCTTTCTGCTGGTTGTGTGAGCCTAATGGGATTTGACCAGTCTAGACCACGTTGCTCACCGATGTGAGACAAAGGGTTTTCGATTACTTAGATATTCCCATAGTCATTTCCCTATTAGGGGCCATCATAGCCGAGCGGTAGCGCTCCCGCCTGTCACACTGGGGACCCTGGTTCCTTCCTGGCTGTTCAAGGTTTGCATTTTATATATATATATATATATATATATATATATATATATATATATATATATGTGTGTGTGTGTGTGTGTGTGTGTGTGTGTGTGTGTGCGTATTGCAAGTATTTTAAGTATATGGCATTACAAGAACAAGCATATGAGTGAATAATTAGCAAAGTTACTAATCTGTTATATTAAAGATAATGAGAATGATCCTCAGGGACTCAAGGAAGACCTTTTGCAATATTACAGTATACTTCACTTACTCTGAACATTGATAAAATGTTCTCGATATACTTAACAGTCAACAGAATTTGGTTAAACTTTAGTTGAATTAATTATTAGCATCAGGTTTATATTACATATTTGTATTGTGATGCACAGTCTTATAACTGATTGTAACTAATGCTCTGCTCGATAAGTTGGAGACAAACTGAAAACAGAATAGAGAATATATAAAGAGAGGAAAGGATTTTAACATTGGTTGTTAAGTGGTTCATGATTTTTATTTCATTATTATGGTTATAAGAAATTAACTCTTGTCTTTTCATAAAACAAGTTTATTCATGGAATTCGGTCTTGTAATGAAGTACAGGCGGTCGAGCTGCCACGCGTCTTGATGATATGGTTTACATGTTGTGATCCGACCGTGAATGATGAATCATTTCCGTTTTCTTTATAATAAAGTTCGCTATCAATCTATTCTTTTTTAATTCTTCATCCCTCATTCATGCAGTTGTTAGTAAACTGACATAAACAATGATATTATTGTATTTGTATTTGGTTTTGTTGAAAGCTACATGCAAAGTGCGTCTGAACGATTAACTCAATACTTGTTTGTGTGTTGCTCAGTCTTGGCTGGGAAACGTGTCTTGACGGAAGCAGGAAATAAAAGATATTGTCGTCTCATCAAACGTCGAGGCTCATTTACAGAAAACTTGGAAAAATCCATGTGGTGTTTCCAGCGTGATACATGTTGGTAGACCTGGCACATCGCGGTGTTCCAAAGTGATCAACAATGGATAACCTTCGTTTTAGAATAGAGAGAAACGTTCTCCAGATTTCTCCTTCAGAGAAAGAACATGCTCTGCCCATGTATTCCTTTGGTGCATCTTCGTTCACTAAAGGTAAAGAAACGAATATATTTTAAGACCTGGACGATGTCAAATTCTCTGAACCTAAGTCTGAAATGTTCCGAAACTGTGACGAACACTGACTTATGTTCGGAATTCACCTAACTAGATCATTTGAAAATTAGGTAATCATTCTGTTAGAATCAGTATAGTACACCATTATACGGTGTGAAGACACGATGGGAAACATTACATTATCAGAGAGAGTTGTAGGGGAAATTACAAAAGTCATAACAGCGTATCCAGACAATACTCTATACAACAATGAAACACAGACCTTGCTTCGAGTTGGTTCTTTAGCGGGTTCATTTTGGGTTCAGAGGCGAGGCAAATCAACTCAAGCCTTCATTGTTGCCACCGCGACCATATTGGAAAGTTGAACTGGATAAGTAGGACGAAATTCATAAAGTGTTGTGGCGGCAAAGTGACGTAGTGGAAGAAAGGTGAGTAAACGATCGGAGAGAGATTGTGAGTCATACATACGTGGATAGTATGATGGAAGGTAATTAAACACGACCTTGTTCAACTCCTGGAATAATGTCAGTTATCTGTGAATTTTCACAGCGTATGAAGATTATCGTGGGACACTATTAAGCTTCTCTGAAGGTTTTGGTGTCTATGATTAGGGTTTGATTATAAGGACAGTTGAGGGTACTGCGATTGTTGTGCCACCAAGGTCTGGTGCAAACAGGCAAGACAATAACTGTTTGTAATGTGACATGTGTAAACCGAAAATTGTGAAGTATATACAAGAGGTGGAATTGAAAGATTGATATTTATGTCAACATGGTTAAAGACATAGTCATGATCGAAGGATCCTTTACACACGAACACGCTTAACTACTTTAACTGCTTTACTTATTGCGAGTTACTAGCTCCAGCTTTACCACCTACATATTAGCGACGCTTGCTTAAGTTGGGGCCCAGAACTGAGAGATGCAGGTAGTTTTGATGTAAGAACAACTGACTCTCATAATTGTATATGAATTCATGACCACAGAAATTTCGTAATGAAACTTACACTTGCGCTGCATACTTTTTACATGGAAATGCATGACGTAGGATTTTTATGGAAGTTTATTTTCCAACCAATTTGAGCTTCAGATGCTTGGCATAAGTCAGTTTGCCACCGGATGGCTCTTTTAAACTAGGCGTTTCAGGAACTAAACACTTTCATATTGACTGATTCATACTGGTATTAAGCAACTGTGTGGGTTTTTCACTATATATTTCATCTTTATTTCCATATTTGTTCAGATTTTGAAAATCATGAATAACCCCGTTGCCTTCCTGTTACCATAATGGCACGCAAATTATCAATAATCTGCCGAAGAAAAACCATCCTCCTTAAAGGCTTCTTCCATCTGGCAAATATTTTACTGTCACGGAAAGCCCAGGTATATTCCTAACTTGATCGATCATTTTCTACTTGTTAAAGATGTTATGTATAATCTTCATCTTTAGCCACCGCATTTTCCATTCTAGTCGGGTTGCTGTCAACTTCTGCAAGGTCACAAAAGTTTACTCATCATCAGTGACCACCCACAAATGTAATTCAAAGCAGAAAAATGAAAGAATATGGTCGAAAAGAAAACCTCGAAACTATGTCCAGTAATGATCCATGGATAAGCTATGTTTTGTTCTAAATTTAATGACTGGTGTGGAATTATTAAGACAGACGTTATTGTCAGGTTGGTTACTGGTGTGTTGTGGCCACGACTGGATTTCACCGTAAAACGCCCATCCCATTGTGGCACGATAAGCTACTGAGCACACATCTGCTCTGAACCAGCGAGCAGGCGTGTCCTATACTAGCAAGACAAGGTAAGCTATTGACCACACCTTACTGCTTATATTCCACTGACCAAGTGCGTCTCCCCTTAGCATGACAGGGTGCAAGTACCGGCCACACCTCACTGCTAATGAAGAAATGACCTGACGTGTCCTACAACAGATCAAGGTAAGTGACTTAACAGTCCTCACTGCTAATGTACCAGTGACCAATCACGTCCTCCTTCAGCATAAGATCAGTTACTGGTCACACTTCACTGCTAATGTACCAGCGACCAGTCATGTCCTCCTCCAGCATGAGAAAAGCTAAATACCGCATCTTACTACTCATGTACCTGTGACTAGACATGCCTCCTCCAGCATGACAAAATAAACTATTGACCACACTTCACCGTTTATGTGCTTGAGAGGATGTGCGTCCTCTTCCAGCATAACAAGGTAAGCTACTGAACAACCTCACTGTTCATGCACCAGCGTCTAGACGTGTCCTCATCCACCATGATAAAGGAAGCGACTGAAGACACCTCACTGCTCATGTGCCAGTGACCAGGTGTGTCCTCCTCCAATTTGACAATGGAAGGTGCTGGCCACAATTCACTGTTCATGTACCAGTGACTAAGTTTGGCCTCCTCTTCCATGACAGGGTCAGCTACAGACCGCATCTCTCTGGTTTTATACTAGTGACCAGATACGTCCTCTTTCACCATGACAAGGGTTTCTACTGACCACAACTCGCTGCTCACGTAGTGATCAGACGTGTCCTCCTCCACCATGGCACTGTAAGCTACTAACAACATCTCATAGCCTGTATACAAGTGACCAGGCGTGTCCTCTTCCACTATGACAAGGGATGCTGCTGACGACAGCTCACTGTTCATGTAATAGTAAGAAGGCGTGCACTTAACCATGACAAGATACGCGACTGACCACACCTCGCTGCTCACATGCCAGTGATCATGTGTGTCCTACCCCAGCATGACAACGTAAGATACTGACCACAGCTCACGGCTCATGTACCATTGTTCAGGTCTGTCCTCACCCAGCATGACGAGGAAAACTACAGACCAAACCTCACTGCTCCTATACCAGTGACCAGGCGTCCTCCCCCCCCCCCCCCGCATGAAAAGGAAAACGACCTGCTACATCTCATTACCCATGTACCATTGACTAGGCGTATTCCCCCTAGCATGACAAAGTAAGCTGCAAACCACAGTTCACTGCTCTAGTACTATTGACCAGTTATGCCCCCGCTCCCCAGCATGACAAGGTGAGATACCGAACACAACTCACTGCTTATGTAGCAGTCTCCAAGCGTGTCCTCCAGCTTGACAAGGTAAGGTACTGACCACATCTTACTATTCATGTACCAGTGACCAGGCGCGTCCTCCCTCACAATTAGGTAAGCGATTGTCCACACCTCACTGCTCATGTACCAGTGACCAAGCGCGTCTTCCCCCAGCATAAGGAAAGCAATAACTATTGCTTCTCCGGCATGGCCAGGTAAGAAATTGAAAACACCATGCTACTTATGGACCAGTGACTAGGAGTGTCTTACTTAACATGAAATAAGGCACCGACCACACCTCACTGCTCACAGACCAGTAACCAGGCGTATTCTCCACCATGACAAGGTAAGCTACTAAACATATCTTGCTACTCATGTACTAGTGACCAGGCGAGTCCTTCACCCAGCATGACAAGGTAAGCTACTGAACAACACTTGCTACCTTTGTGCAAGTGACCAGGCGGATATGCTCGCCCAAGATGACAAGGTAAGCTGTTGACCACACCTCGCTACTCATATGCCAATGACCAAGCTTGTCCTCTCCCAACTTGACATAGCAAGCAACTGACCATTGCTCATCTACCAGTAGCAAAGTATCATGTAAGCATATTTCCTGGAATTTTAGTGTGATCATGGAAATTAGCTGGTTGAGGTTGGTAGGCGTGCGGCGCGTCGTGGTGGAGGGGTGCCTGTCCAGCGCGTTGGTAGCCTTGGGGGGGATTGGCGACTGTAACATCACGTCCATTACGCGTGGTGGAAATTTTGCCGTTGTCGCAGCAGGTATGTGGCTGAGTTGTGCAACAACGTTGTATGTGGTGCAGAGAGAGTCATAGATTACTATGATGTTATGGGGAATTCCTGGCGATGAGGATATTGTGGATTTTTTACAGGAATCAGAGTGTTGGCCACTCGGAGTCGTTTGAGGGACGCTGGCTGTGAGAGGACGGTACAATATTCACAATTATACAGCAGGTTCTGGCCTGCTACATCGTGTCATGGACTGCCTCATCGAGGGAGAAGAAATGCGCCATGCAAGATCTACCCGGTTCTGTGGAGTGGTATATATAATCTTCCAAGTTGTAGATAGACTGCGCGGATTTTGGCGTTAAGCTGGAGGATTACGCGGTTACGAGGAACGGTCAATTTGACCTCGTAAGTACTATCGCTGGGTTGCAGAAGTGAATTACGCTAGGGGTGTGAGTCAGACCAATATGTGGAGTTAGTGTTGGAATAGGACTTAGAGGGTGACAAATTGGTGCTGGTGTTGAGGGTTAATGTATAGAGAAATTTGTGGACAAAGGCAATTAGGATAACAGTGTGTGAATTATTAAACTGAGAGGCATAGTAAGGTTTGGCCACATTGACCTAAGTGTGTTCTTACTTGAATTAAGAAAGTTACCAGGCATTGTGTTAATAGTGAACGCCTTGGATGTGGACAGTTTGAGAACTATTTGGAAATCTCTTATTTAATGTTGTGAGTAAGGTTTCGTTTAGTTTTGAGAGTAAGATGATCTTTGTATTTGTTATTTTTATTGGCAGAGATTATTCTTGCACATGACTAAGTAAATTTTGTTGTTGTTTCAATAACCTATGCAGGAATTCATTTGTGTTTTAGATTTTCTATGTAAGTGAGGTGAGGAGAGCCCTGTGTACACTGTCATTGGTGTATTTTTGTTTAAGGGCAGTTTCGCCTCATTACATTAGTTTGTATACACTTCAGGTCAGAAGAATCTATGTTTAATGATATTTCCTTTTATTACACTGCAGGTAGGCGAGGTTCTGCAGCTCAGCGAGGGACTGTGACAAGGCAAGAAGCAAAATGTAAGGTATGTTCTCATGGTATTTTTTGGTAGATTGGTGTTTTTAATATAAACATCAGGCTCGTATATTCTGTCCTTAATGACAATTCTATGCTGATGTCCCTTACCTGAATCATTTGTTAATTTGCTGCACGTTTTTAGTTATTACGTACCGAAACTTGTTTTCCTCTCTCAGTTATTTAGTATCTAGGTCTTCTCCGTTTTCCAGTCATGGAGCTTTGATATCTCTTCATCACAGTTGTGGGGTATCGATGTATCATCCTTTTCCTAGCTCAAAGGTATCAACTAAATAATTTCTTTTATTCGGTTCTCATAGAATTTGTTTCTTAGGCCGGAAATCATTTTGTTAGCTCGCATATGTCTGTATCAAGTAGGGTGACCAAAAATGAACACAATATTCATGATAGGGACGCACTAGTGAGTTGTAAAGTCGAAAATCATCCGGAACTTAAATTTGAAAGCTCTACCTATTTATATATATATATATATATATATATGTATAGATCCAAGAATTTTGTACTCGTGTTTTATTTCTTTTATGCAGTTTAACTGGCTTTAGGTCATCAGAGATGATCACGCCTAAGATCCTTTCAACATTTTCCTGTTGTAGCTCAACATAATGTTATGATCGAAAGGTTTAAAGGGAGGCAGAAATAGTGCAGCTCTAGTGAGAACGCTCCGAGGTAACAAAAGAGTCAATGTTCGACAGGACGACGAGGCGATCTGGAATAATGGGTTGAATGTTTATTTGCTGTTAAGGACGGGGATAAAAATGGGACCCTACTCAATCGAGCTCATCCTGAGAAAAAGCCAAGCTGAAATTCGTGGTATTTACTGTGTACCATGGAAAGGGGACTTTAGAACGTGGATGTGAAGGGAGCACCACTTCGCTGCAGGATGTCAGTTATTGACGAGTTGTAAAGAGTTAGAAGTACGGGAATAATACGTTGCATGAAATTTTGAGCTAGATTTTTTATTTGGATAGTATTGACTGTGGGAGACAATGTTCTTGAGACGAGTACAGCAGTGGGCAACTGGGTTTCAGAGAGGTAATGGTCAAGTGAGGAAGTAGACAGATGGAGTTCAAGAGAACGGAAGTTGGATTTATCACCGAACATTTTCTTCATACTTATTTGCTGTTTCTTGTCTTGACGAGACAGCGCCAGAAAGACGAACAGCTACCTCATCTGCTGACATCCATGCGCTAGTTTTCTTGGATATTGCGCAGAAACCAGAGCCTAAATGCTTACAGACAAAGTCCCTTTCTCTTGCTCTGGTTCGGCCCATTGACAGGACGTCGCCTCCTATATACCACATCAATTATTCAAATAATTCTGTGCAATGCACTCCTATCTCCTTCCTGAATGTTCATTCCACGATACCTTAAAGCCTGTTTCTCTCCATCCTTCCATCATCATCTCAGTTTCCGAAGCCTCCTTGCTCCCTCTACTTCTGACAGGCTTATCCTCTTTCTTCACTCGTCGTTTCCATAAATCCAAACCACTTCGGTATACCCTAGTCAGTATCCTGTCAAACTGCGCCTGCTATTACAACCATCTCTTACCCTGTCCCCAGAGCGTGTATATGTGAGAGATAATGGCAGTTTACAGCAGCCGCCCAGGGTGGTACTCCCGTCCTGACTAGGAGCATTAAAGTGGGGCCCGGAGCCATCGTACACCGTCTATGTTAGGACCGCTGCTCTTGCTTCCCGTCTTCATCAAAACTAGACTACCGGGCTAGCCCTGTCGTCGTCTTATTACAGGTATCATACACCTACTCAAATCTCACTTACTGTCTTCACATAACTTCTCTTGTCATCTCTTGTCTGCAAAATCTCTCTCAGATACAAGTATGGCTGATTCAAACGAACTTACGGCCCGTACTCCCCGCCTGACTACTGCCAGCGAAAGGGAGGGCTCAGACAGTAATAGTACCGGCCCTTTCCACGACCTCTGCTCTCTAATAGACCTGCTTCTTTTCTGTTCACTAAACAAACATCCGTGGTCTTGTTAGTAACCTCTCTTCTGTTGAACACCATCTGTCTAGCGTCTCTCCTATTATCTTGTTTCCCAGTGAGACCCAGTTGTTTAATAATGTTCTCAATAACCCCTTGCTGATATCCAACCATAATTCCCACTCACGATTCAGGTTCAAAGGTGGTGTCTGTGCGTATTCCAATATCAACATACCAGTGGCACGCCCTGAGGACTTGAGTCCCCAAACTTTAATGTTATCTGGCTTAAGGTCTGCCTCCCAGTTGCCACAGTTTTCCTGTTTCACTTATTGCTCTCTCAGTTTTACAAATTTTATGACTTTCTTTGCCTGTCTAAAATCCTGCCATGAGGCCGTGACATCTCATCCGAGAACCTATACCTATGTGATTTCAACGTTCACAATGGGGAATGACTGAACTCCTCCCATACGGGAGGTGGAGGGACTAAAGCCACCACATTCTCAATCAACAAGAGCAATTATTACCAACCCCACCCATATTCCTGGCCGCTGTGACCATTCCCCTAATATTCTGGATCCGTTTTTCTTCGCGCTGTAGCTACACAATCTTACTCCAGTTGGTGCATCTGACAACACATTCGTAAATGTACCTATTTCATTGGCACCTCCCCCGCATACAATACCTTCTAAACGGAAATATGGGCACCTCAACAAACCTGACTGGAATTACTCACGAAAATTCTTTTCCAATTCTTCTGGGTAGGTTACTTTCGCGTGGTGATGCTTCTGTTTCCGCCAGATGTATAACTGAGGTTATTGTTGCGGAGGTTATTGTTGCAGGAATGGAAGCATATTTCAGCTCTTCCTCCAAGACTACCACTTCTACCAATCAGTGGTTCAACCGTTCACGTTCTGAGGCCGCTCAGGCAAGGAATCAGGCATATCGGGATTGAAAAAAAACTCTATCCTCCGAGTCCCATTTGGCATTTATCATTGCCTGTAATCATTGCAAGCACGTTATCCTGTGAGGCAAATCGTTACTTTATTCAAAGGAAGTGTGATTACCTCGCCCCTTCATCCACTGATAGGTCTTTGTGGTCTTTATTTACGAGCATCGCTAACAACTTCTCTCATTCTGCGTTTCCTTCGCTTTTGCGTTCTGACGGTACTATAGCTGTCACTCCAGAAGACAAAGATAATCTATTCGGTTTTCGTTTCTCCTCTAACTCTCCCTTGGATGAATCTGACATTCCTTCGCCCCTGATGCTTATCTTGATAATCCTATTCCTCTATATAATCTCTTTCCGAACTGTCCGAAAAGTTCTTCTCTTTCTCAGGACACAAGCAAGGTTCATGGACATGATAGCATCCATCCCCGTGTACTGAAAGAGTGTGCTTCCGAATTTGCTCCTGGGTTTGCTCGTCATTTCCGGTACTGTTTTGAAATCAGAACTTTTCCTTCGTAGAAGCATACATTGGTGCATTCCCATCCCTTACTAATATCTGACCATCATCTCTGTAAGATTTTGGGGAAACCTATGTAGTTGTCCTTGATATGTCCAAATGTTTTGAAAAGATGTGGCATCGGGGCCTCATCTCTAAGCTTCCCTCCTTTAGATTCGTTCTCTCGCTTTACTCCTTCATATCTAGCTTCCTGTCCGGCAGATTTGTCTCCATGGTTGTTGATGGATCAGCTTTTCCCCCTTTTTCCATCAACAACGGCGTCTCTCAAGACTCTGTCCTCTCTCCTGTAGTTTTTCTCCTTTTTATCAAAGATTTCCTTTCTTACACAAATAACCAAATGCGCTCGTGTGCTGACGACTCAACACTGCATTTCTGCATATTCTTTCAGATCTGCTCCATCTTCTCACTCTCGATCTGTATCCCGTCTCGCTACAACTTCCTCAATAAACTGAATATTGAACAAGATATCTCAGTGAGGAAGATGAAATCTAATTAAGTTTAATGCTTTCAAGACATAGTTTCTGCCCAAATCTCTTCTGAAAATAATCCAAAACTTTCCTCTCTCCTTTGGCGGATCTGTGATTTCACGTCCTGACTCAAAGAACATACTTGGTATTACTGTAACATCCACACTATCTTGGAAACCTTACATTTCGGATATAACTAAATCTGCTTCTGCGAAACGAAATCTTATTTAATTGTCGAATATTCTTTTCTTCCAAACAGTTGCTCCGATTATACAAAGGATTGATCCGTCCTTGTATGGAGCACTGCTCTCACATTAGGCGTAGTTCAAGCTCTGCATCCTTAATTGACCTAATTGAGTCGAAGGTGGTCCGACTTATCAACTCGCCTAGGTTAACCTCAAAAACTGACTCGCCCTACTCCGCACTGTTGGTTCACGTTCCTTCTTCTATAGGTATTAGTAACTTTGGTTTTCGTTCCCGAGAGCTGGCTGCTTGTGTACCCCCACCATTAACTAGACAACGCAATACACGGCAGGCTGCAGCGTCACAAGATTATTGTGTGGCTGTTAGCAACTCAAGGGTGTGCCGTTCTCATCGCTGTTTCTTTCCTTAAACGTCGAAACTTTAAAAAAGTCTATCCTCTCGTCTGTTTTCCAGTAACTGTGACTTAGCACTTTTGAAAAGGTTTTCCACATTCTCTTCTTTTTCCCTTTCATTAACCTCCGTATATTTCAATTAAGGCCCGGACTTGATTTAGCCCTTTGTCCGTGAATACACCCTCCAACATTATATATATATATATATATATATATATATATATATATATATATATATATATATATATATATCTCCACA